>JAQGAD010000677.1:0-30942 GCA_034696625.1 Isotomurus palustris
GTCCTTATTTACTTCAAAAACTACTGTTCAAAGAATTAACCACATTAAACTATCAGTTTTGCTGCTAAATAGGGAGTCACAGTCGATATTTTAAAGATAATATTTTCGTTGTCATCGTGTCTAGTTGCGCGACATATGGGACACCCTGTATATTATTATTTCATTGTAGTCATGAATGAATGAATCCTTCACTGAGTTCTCTTTTCCCACAACTTTCACTCAACCTGCTCAAAGTTCTTCTGCCCTATTAACTCTGCCATCCATCCATCATACCTTAGCTTGCTAACTCCTAAATGGCTTTTTATTTCTCAAACCAACAATATAATAATCTCCGGAACACAAAAGCAATTCGTAGTGGAGAGCCCCGTATTAATTCAAAATCCTGAGATATCAGTCGTTTATCAAGTTCCTGGTCAGATCAATGGACTCACGTTGACCATTGTAATTCTCATTCCCACTAATAGAAACTCTCAAATAATGACTCACACGCACGCACTCATTCCATTATTAGTTTCTCAGGCCATCCTCGTTTCGTGGTCAACTCCAAAAGTCTTTCAACTCTTCCTACTCAGAAATTAGTTCACTTCCATCAACTCACTTTTGTTCTGCCTTTACTGCAACTCCTAAACACAAACAAAAGTCAAGAGCTACAAAATTCATGCCGAATTCCGGCCTTCAAGAAAATACTAAACTTTTAAGGAGGTAGCAAACTTTCCTTACTTTCTGCTGGGCACGGCCACGGCTGTCTACGTGCTTTTGTATTTTCGCCGGACTACTTGGGGTGTGTGTTTGTTACAACTTGGCTTGTTTTGTAACAAGAATATTTCTCACTTACACCCGTACACCAAAGTCGATATACTTTTAGAAAGAAAAGCTGGAATCTTTTTATTCTAAATCTGCTTTCACTAGCTTTCTCTCATACTTTTCAACATAATTCAATAATAAACCTTTCAAAGGTGCACATAAGCTGCATGAGCAATGTATTTATTTGTCAGTCTTGGGAAAATGTCTCATTGGAAATGGAAGAAGGATAATGCACAATTTTCTTCGTGCAAAGAGATAAATCGGTTTATTCCTGCAAAGTAACAAACTTGATTATGCCACTAGTGAAACCATTTTTGGACCTCTCTTTATAACAAGATACTTCTAAGTTCTAAAGTTCATACTGCCAAGTACAGTTCTTGGAAAATGATAATTTTGAGAACTCTGAATATTATCGGCTCTAATGGACTGCGCACTCCGCGTGATAACCTTCGATTGTACAGCCACTGTGTATGATGTGTTTAAAAAAATATAGGTTGGTTAAACTCTTTTCATATTATAATTATCAGTCCCATCTTCAACGCTTGACTAACTGTAGTAATTTGAATTTAAAAATTTTTTTAACTCAAAGTTACACTAAAATCTTTAAGTTCCAATTTCCATTGATTTAATGCTACATGTTGTAATGCATGTTGTACAGTATTTTAAGATTCTACGAAAGATATCAGTACCCCAAAGCACTCTTTATAAAACTCATTCCGTAAGGAAAAAGGCAATTGTAAATGTGAGTCTTTTATGGAGAAAGCGGAATACTTTCCTTGCCGTAAACTTTCTCCTTTCCAGGACAAGTAAAATCCTCTGTACACAAGGATTTCTATACCTTTGCCTTTGTGTAGTTCGTTCCACTTTAAATTGAAATAAACGCATAGTTTCTTTCCAGACGGGTCATGAAGTCAGGGGGAATGGAGGAAGGTCTCGAGACTATTATTCGAATAAAGCCAGCTTTGCCTACCGAGGAACATAAATTTGCGCCGTGCCTAATATTCCATCGGTGGTTGAGAGAGAAAGTGGATTTCGACTGGCGATATTGCATTACCCTTCTATTTAGCCTTTCCCCGAATATATTCAACCTCTCACACGGTTGGTCAGTAGGGAATGAACGTCGACTATTGTCGACTTGAGCTCTGAGTTAATGCCAGCCGAAGTGGTTGTGCAATGCAATTCTAGAATTCGGTCAACTGTAGCAGAAGCAGCAGCGGTGGTGTTGCTAATGGCGTGAGTCTTTATCCATCCTTTGTTTCCATTTGCCATTCTATTGTATCCTTTCGAGGAGCTCAACTTCCCTTCCTTCCGGTTGCTTTTTCTCTTTTCCTTTCTCCTGTCATTACTCATTTACGTTGTGCACACATTCTGCCCTACAGTTCTTCTTGCATCCACATTTTTATTGCAAGCCCTGCAGTTAATGGAGTTTTTTGCAAACAGGAACTCAACTGAAACTTTCTATTACAGTGTACGTCAAACAATGAGGTTATACGAGTTACACTCCAGTGAAGCGGCTGCTGCCAACCCAAATCTCATTTATTTCGAATATCTTCTCACAAACTTGGGTGATCTTGCAATTGTTACACTAAGGCTAAGGCGAACTTTACAACCCGTCTGCAAACAATTAATTTGATTTCTGTCTAACGGCCACCCTTGATCGTGGCACAATAAAATGTCTCATTCAAAATGAAATAATGAGGTTTATTGCTACACCCGTTACTTTTAGGAGCATAAAAGGAAACGTAGTTCATGGATTTATATGTCTGTATAAATGTGCAAATGTAGATACATGGAAAATTGCGAAAAACTTACAACTCTTTGTCTTCATTCTTTACATAAATGAAAAGATATGGGGGCAGACGATGACACAGGGTAATATATGATTTTAGCTTTAGTTTGATCCATTTATTCAGGCAAGGAATTTATTACGTATTGAAATGGTGAAAAGAGAAGCATAGGAAGTTTTAGTTTTGATTTATGATTCAGCTTCCTGTCTGCCACTAACTTATCGAGTGGGCGGACTTTTCCTGTAAATATTAAACTCTCCCACACCATTCATTTTGATTAAAATGTTACAACTAAGAATGAATTGTTAGACAGCACTCATTTCGTAATTAAATGTAACTTGTGAAACGTGAGGTAAAATTGTCTGAATCAATTACTGATGCAATTTGTTATTATAAATTAGTGTAATTGGAGATAACATCTGCACCGGGTTGTTATAATAGATGATTAAATGTATAGCGGGAGGTGCTTAATTTAATATTTGTGATTGTGGAGTTCTTTCAATTAGTGATTAGTTTGGTTAAATTTTTGGTAATTCTCATGTGAGATAAGCCTGCTGGTTTCATTAGGTTTCTTATATGTGGCATAATTCAGGTTCGATGTTCGCTAAAAATAATTTATTAAGAAACTAATAAATTAAAAACACCACAATTCTAAATAATCTCGATACAAATTGATTAAGCCGCGATCCACGTCTTACGTCCTGTTTCAAATAATGTTTCATATGAAATCACTGCCTGAGTTATGGGCTGCTTGGACTTATCATTGAATCGTCTTCAAAGGAGTGAGCTCAAGAAATGCGGAAAATGATGATCACTACTTTGGAAGAAAATTCTAAGTCATTAAGCACAGGTCATTAATTTTAGCCATTCTTCAGCCGTTAAGATAATCGCCCTCTCTTTTACTGTCTTTCCTATACTGTTGGCTGTACACTGTACAAAATTGCCTTCCAGCAAACAAATAAGCTGTATGATTAGTCTACATGTTAAGAGTATTTTACCTTCATAATTTTACATAAAAATACCATTCCTTAACTTACAGCGCAAAACTTGAGAATGCAAGCGACCGGAGGCACATCTGCTCAAATAAAGGGCTAAACTTTGGTCATAATACAGATCAGAGAAAATTAATACTCCCACTAAGGTGAGATGAGATTAAGGCGATTACTTTAAAAAGAATGAACAGCATCCTAAAAGTGTTTGGCTAATGTACAGAAACCGGGGGAAAGACTGTATGATTCCTTGTTTAAGTTTTTTTGTCTTGAACTGAGAGAAACTTTCGAGCAAAAATGGATGATTTTAAGGAAAATGAAGGACCAGCACCTGGGGGAATTAGTAAGAAAAAAATGTTGGGTTTATGTTGCACTTGTGCTTTTAATTGGTAATATTTTCACCTTGTTCCCATTCTCCGCTTTATGTAATCAGATCCAGTCTTAGGATCGATATATATTCTTTCATAAGTATGAAAGGAGTACACTTCAAAAAATTGACAATAGATTTTAGATATAATATGTAATTGAAATTAGAGCCTGAGTCAGAAACGAATTCAATTTGAATTATTCATAGCCTGTCTGCAACTTTAGAACACTAATAACAATAAGAACTCACTCAACGTCAAGTTTAAACTGAACTAGGAATTATTTTCTCATCATTCTTGGACAAATCTATATAAAGTTCAATTCAATGTGTGCAGTGGCACAAGACGGAACAAAAAAAACACAGGAGATGAAATGATTTCTTAGTGGAATTGATAGGCAATACGTCTTAGGAGGCGAGTGTACAATGGAAGGAGAAGCTTGACAATTATAGAGTGACTTTGGGCTACCTAATCCATAAATATTTTATTATTACAACACATTCCAGTAAGACGGGGGAGGCAGCAAGAGGACGAACAAGCCTGTTCTCCGTTTACACATCCTGAGGACGTTCAGCAAAGAAAGCAATAACAGAATTCTGTTGGAGAAAGTCTTTCGCCAAATTCAGTTTGAGACGAAGACGCCCTAACGTAAGTTTGCGATGTGAAGACGAGAAGAAAGTCTCGACTGCTCATATTATTATAGTCCTTCGATAAACTCAAAGGAGCCCGGTAGATGTATTGTGTAGATGGTAGCTGGTAGCACACGGCGGAACTCAATAGAAGTAATTGATGATTTATAGATTAAAAGAAGGAGAAACGCTTTAAATCTATTTCATAAGGAGCCAACCCTGACAATCTTTTGTGAATGTAACATCAATAAGCTCAGTCAGTTACGACTAAGTGACCAATTTGTCATGAATTCGGACGCATTATTGGACAACACTCGAGACTCTACTCAATATATCATTCTCATGACGTCCGTGTTCTCTACCTCTCGCTCACAAAATTAGCAACTATTTGCTTCAACTCCTATCTTTGCTTACGCCATGTACAAACATAATTTCTTTCATATATTTATAACTTTCACCGCCTACAGAAACTCATTTGTTCCGTTGATCCTCCGACTAGCAGCTCTAGCAAATTGGGTAGAGTAAACTATTCCCTACGTTATTTAAAAATTCTTGGAAACTTTCGACTGAACTGTATTCCAAAATTAGAATTCTACGAAATTCTTACTGACAACAAACATCTGCTATCAATCACCAATGATAGATTGAAACTCGTATTTTGTAGAGTGGGACTGCACTGTATGTAGAGTGCTTTTTACTTTGCATAGTATTTTGTTTACTGCGCCTTAATCGTGTGGGGATTGAATTCAAAATTACTTTAGGTTCACCAAAGAGTGCTACTTTTAATGTTAAGCATTAAGCAGGACAGAATACATACGCATACACTACTCATTTCTACATTCATATAATTTCAAGAACTTCTTTTTAAAAGCTCCAACAAACCATCGTGACTTTCATTTTTCCCCTTTGAACTTTCTCCATAAGCTTTTATTCTTTTCTTTTGGTTTCTGGCAATACCTCATGCTTAAGAGCTCCTCAGAGTTGCGTTCAAGTTCAACTTGTAAACCGCAGGTTTAGGGGAACACAAATGCGAAGTATTTTATTCACCCCTCAGAATAGTTTTCTGTATGGTTCGTCTCAAGTTTGAAAACAATATGTACAACAGATGAATACATTACACGCAATGAAACAAACGGTTTGTTTCGGCTCTTTTTCAAAAGATACAAACATATATTTACAAAGGTGTATAGAACCTTGAATAACTTGAAATACGCACATGCGAATGATATACGGAATACGGAGAAAAAAAGAAAAATTCCTTGCAGGAAATATTCAAAGACTTTGATAACGTGTGTCCGAATATCAAACAGAAACCGTCCATCTCACTTTCCCCTTTTCCTCTTCCTTTTCTTACATAAAAGTAATGTGTGTGTTATTCGATTTCGGAATTCTACATCCGATAAGCATCACAGGAGGGTATGACGCAGAGATATATGATACCTTTCACTTTACTACGGGTGCTGAGTGTACAAAGAGCAACCAGTGCATTGCATCTGAAGAATCTATACAACCAGTCGTATGTATTTTAAAATTTTTCTTTGAAGCTTTCTTCTCGTGCGTAGGAAGTTCGTTTCAAAAATAAGATTACACTTTCAACAAGACTGACACTTCCTATTTCAAACTAGTTTTTCGTCTACTACTCCCTTTTTCCCCACTTTCCAGATAAGTTACATGAAAAACTCTTTCAAAGTTGGGGAATGACTTGAAGACTCAAGTAACCTGGGACAGGTGCAAAGTACCTTTTCCCCATAATGTACTTTCATACGATACATCTTATGTATTTACTTTACACTCGACTTTATTTGGTTAGCTCTTCAACTAACCATGTGAAATGTACTTTCCTCCCATAAAACTTTAAAAGTAGGAATATTATTATTGTTTACAAATTTTAGTTTTTTCCAGAAAGTAATATTCAAGTAAAAAGAAACATTTCTCCCAGGGAGTCTCTCACCTTAAACAAATTATTAGTATTCTCTTTGCTTATACACGTAGACGTGTATGAATGAGGAATCCTTTTCCGTCGTCCTTTCAAGATATCTGGATATCTGGTTCCATTCCTTTCATAGTCTGCATGTCCACCAGACGAAATAAAATATTTTACGACTTCTCATCATTTCCCCATACCTGAACTGTCATAAATGACACTCTAAAGGAACATTCAGTTCACTTCGAAAAGAAGTCTATAAAAATCTCTCTCTTTGGAAAACTCTTCAACTTTTTGACAGCCAGTGCTTGCATATTAAACCTCCCCATGCACTCATACCTACACTACACACATACACACATAATATTATATTCAAGTTTCAAGTCTCCAATCATCTCTCTCAGGTTTCTGAACTAGTAAAAGTCTCCTCTTACTCCGCAGTATTCGAATAATGACAAACTCCTTAGCATTTTTATACACTTTCATTTCCCTTCTTGACCTGGCTTTTGGTTACTTGAAAGCCTCGAGTGTACCTCTTGAGCATTAAAATGAAAGGAAGTCTCCCTTTTTCTCATATTTTAAGTTTATGCTTCGAAGGACACTTTCCTTATTATCTCGGGAAAGACAGAAGACTACCCACCGCCAGACCGTCTTCAATCGAGAAAAGGAAGGAGCAATAAAAATGAAGATGCACTCACTCATACATTCACGTTATGTTACATTAGTTTATTTTATTTAGAGTATAAGTTGAGGAAAGTAGGTAGGACGGGTTGGCTTTGAGTTGTCATTCCAAATGAAATTGGCTTCCTTCCTTTCAGACTTCATAAACCATACTTATTATTATTTCTCTCAATCCCTCTTCTTCTGCTGCTGCTTCTTCTTCTTCTTCTGTAGGCTCTAGACTGGTCATAGTTCCCCATAACTTTATGTAACGCACCGGAGAAAGCTCCAGCCGTCTCGTCAGTATATACGTACTTCTATAGCGTACGGCCTCACGACCCGTCATCCTCTTTAAGATGAAGAAATAAACCATGCCGCACCATATTTCGTTGTTGGGTTTAGTGGTATTCGAGGAAATATCAAAATGACAGCTTCATATTCTTCCCGAACTTCATAAGACCCTTTTTCATTCCTGTCTCTCCGGATTTCATTCTTCTTCCTCTTTTTCTGGTAGCATTCCTTCTGCTTCTACTTCTGCAGCAGCAGCAACAGCAAGACTATCGCTATCCCACCTTCCTATTCTCCTATTCTCCTACACATTTGTGTTTATAAAAATACTTTATTTCACAATTTCTGATCAAAAGAAACAACCTTGTAGGTACTTAACTATTCCGAAGCAGTTGCTTTCTCCCTTTATCCTCCAAACTTAAGTCTCTGAGGACTTCCTCAGAGGAAACAGTCCTGAGAGATGCTCTCATGAGTATTCCTTATAGAATGGAGTAGGTAGCTTGCATAGTAATACTAATATGATCAAGGAACAAAGGTAAACAGCCTTCTTCCTAGTCGTGCAAGCGTGAAAGGAAGCACACGGAAGGAGGCGCTTTATCTCTTAGTATTCAGAATGCATCTTGGGCATTTCTTTGCCGAAGAATGAGAGCATCTCTGGGAGACCATGAGGATTGGGAAGAGATGATGCTTCGATTTGGCATTGTAAACATTCGCCCAATCTTCTTGACTTTCTCTTGAACAGAGTTTGAGCTCAGAGGCAGAGTAAGTAGGCAGCAGAGGTGTATAATAAAGACGTTCATCCAGGCTGATTGTTCGTGTAGGTAAGCTGGCCGTAAGTTGAAGGGACTTTGGGCGAGATTGCTAATAAGAATGGATTATTATTATGCGTAGATGGATGAATAAAAAGAATAGGGGAAATGAAGTGGAGATCTGAATAGAATTGAATGGCTAAACACCTTCATCTCAGATGGAAATGATGGCAATTTCCAGATTGGAATCTTATCTCCATAAACTCCGGTGGAATATAAAATGAAAAATCAGCTTAGAACAACCTACTCCAGTTTCTTTTTACGAGACAAGGACAAATTGCACGAGGAAATATTATGAAGCCTTATTTTACGTTCCTTCCCTGTGTGCCACTGCCAAACCTTCTCTCGCAGTGTTGTGTGCGTGAGGTCCGTCGTATAATACGAAAAACACTTTTTATTTATTTCAGCCAAGGTGCACAAAAAGCTGGTGGGGAGGACTCAAACAAGCCAACTTTCATTTTATATGTCTCTATTCGTATCGGAACTCGTGGAAGTTCCTTTTACTACTTTCCGCCTTGTACAGCTGTACTGGGAGTTGTGAAAGTGTCACGTACAAACAGCACACGATGAATGATGTCAAAATATAAAATACTGTGGCACATTGGGTTAGTAGTGAGTTCATCATTTTACGTGTCATGTAGGAAGACACTCGCATACAACTCATACAAGCACTGCACACACAATGTATTCAATGTAACAATATAAGCCAAATTCTTCCTTATCATTCATGAGTTCCTTTATCAAATTTCATTTCGGTGCAACTTCTAGACTCCTACACACGCACGCATTTTGGCAGATGGAGAAAGTTCATGAGAAATGAGCCAAAACCATAAAAAACTTGCCGTACAGAAAGGGAATTTCGTTTCTCTAATATGATGAAAAAATTCTCAATTCTCGTTCCCTGTTATTATTGAATTTCTGTCGAATATGAACGAATTATTGGAGACACTACCTTTCAGCCTAAGAATATTTGTTGTGCTACGGTTTGTTAGCACGAGTTATTTTCCATACGGCATTAGGTGTGTGTCTAGTTTCCTTTCCACGTGCAATGTTGCGTGTATTTATTTTTGTAATGGATTTCATAATATTCAAGCCACATCGAACGATCGAACAAATAGCATCAGTTTTATTACTCTCTCTACTTCCTTTGTCAAGCATAACGAGCTCTATTGAGCAGGTTTGATGTGAATAAACTTAAACTTAAACTTAAACTTTCTTTGTGTTAGTATTTCCCTGTCACCTGTTCATGTACAGAATGTTTACAATTCTCTGCGTTTTAACATGCAACTCATCCCTTCAACCTGTACTATTTAATTTACATAATGCGAACAAAATTCCATAATTTTCTATTGCTAAATGTAAGAGCAAAATAGAAAACTAAAACTCTTCTTAATGTAGGCATTTATTTATAGTGCTGAATTGCTTTGATGATTACCACATACAATGCAATTTACTTCCTCGTGTGACAGTGTGGAAATAAGTAGTATTATTGTGAAGATTTGTCTATCAGTCTAGCTGTTGTCTGTGGTCTGTGGTTTACTTGCTCAGTTGGATAAGCAATCAGTAGAATCCTATGATTGTCTAGGGAAAAAAATTCTATCAACTTTCTCTTCTTCTCGGTCAATTTTTTTGCGATTATAAAGTCTCGATTCTTCGTGCTTGTCTGGAACTGAATAAATATCATGCTGGGTTATTTTCAAAGTACCTACTTATTTTCATAATAATACTGGTTCATGCTTTTGATGTTGAATTGCCAGAATTTCGCCGAGTTACACAATGGATGTGGTTAGGCATGAATTTATGAGTAGGCAATAAAATTATACGCACTTGCACAAAAGAAACAATTCATTATTGAGTTCACAAAATAAAAAGAGTCTAATGGAATTTCAGTTTGTGGTTAGTGTGGTATGATTCTCTGGTTGCTGGTGGTCGCTTTGAACTGTTCAGATTTTCAGATGAAAGTATGAAAGTATGAAAGGCCGTAGTGATTGTCACCACAAAGGGCTACTAATAATAAATAAGTGCTGTAAGTTTAGGAAAGAATAGGGTTGTTTGATGACACAGCATTAGAGCAATCACATAATCACTCAGTCGCACACGTACACGTTTTATTTATTTTTCAATTTCCAACCTTGTTCAGAAAATTTCATTCACTCCAGGGCTGTGACAGTATTTTGTATTGCAGCACAAACACAGCGAGACATACATTATCTCTGCAGCTCAGCAGAACTTTAACTACTTTTATTCATAATCCTTTTAAACCTGCTTCTAAAGCTGAAGGTCTCTCTCATCAACACGTACCTGCTTTATATAATACGCTAAATATCTCGTGTTTGAACACACACACACACGTCTAAAAATGATCGGTAGCAGTAGTTGTGTTTTCTTTCTGTGTAACTTTCTCTTTTAGGACAAAAGCCTACCGAATACTTTCGGATCTTTGCTCTATCACCTTGCTTAAAATGGCAGCCTTTATTTAATAACCCAGAGTCTAATTCAATACCCAAGTCATCTCAGGATGGCATGTTATGTGTAATGCCAACGATAAAAATAATATGGGGGAATTTTATAGTTAATTATAGTAAATAAAAGGTTTACGTTCGCCCATCCGGATCTTCGCAAACTATTTGTAATTACGCTTACGCCGAAAGTGTAACCCAAAACTTCAATTCGATGGAAGTTATTAAATGTATTGAGCTCAAAGTTCGTTGAGTTCGCTCTTTAGTAAATTAGCCTTACTTATTTAACAAGGGCAGGTAAAATATTGAGGTAACCCACTTAATAAATATATTTTGTACTTACTCCACGGATACTTCGCATAATTCAACAAATAAGAAAGGATTAATCCAGCTTTACTAATACTACACGTGGAGGTAGAGATGAGTAACAGTGTTATACACAAGAACTGCTTTAAGCTTGCATATATTTCACTTTCTAAATTAATTTAATAGCTGCAGTTGACTGTACAATAATCCTGGAAGGATACTATTACAAAGTACGAGCTTATTTTAACTCACTCTCATGCGGAGAAGGAAAGTAGGAGCGATGATACAAGTTAGTAGTACTTCCATATTAATCCCACACACTCAACTCCCTGAGTTTGTGCACAGTGAAACTATAAGTGTGAAAGGAAACGAGACTCTCTCTCCTTCCTTTATTGTCAAGTGGTTGGGCTTGGCCCAGTGCAATAAATACTTAATAAACCTTAGGGCATAGGGTGGACATGATATTAAAGATTCGAACTGCTTCTTCACTTCCTGTTCCCGTGTGCAAAGATTTGGGGCGTCAAAGGCCGCGGTGGTCTTCTTCTGCAGCGTGTAGGTGGTAGGTTGTAGCCAGTTGTAGGTGGTGGGGATAATATACAGCCAACACCAACCTTCCTACTTAAAGAACGCCATTACTTTTCACCAAACCAATGCCCACTTTCTCCAGAGAGAGTTTTACTTTCCCCACCACTCGACACAAAAACTTCCAGAAGTCATTATGGATGTTAAAGTTTAATTATTTTCGAGACTCCAGACTCGTATATCCTCTTAAATGGAGACACTTCTTTCCTTTCTTAAATCGCCCGTACTCCACGTCCACACGTTTACAATGCTTCTTCACCTTTCAGCCTTTCCCCGTAAAACTTCCGCTCACCTTTCCCTCACTGAGTTAACCATTTCTCGCGAAATACTCTTCTTTTGCGTTTCCATATTCAGTTCAGGGAAATCTTTTTTCTGTCACTACAAAAAGTACGAAGCAATACTTACACTAGGAGAGAAGAAGAGAGAGTCTTTTCTGTGAGTTCTCTTTCTGACAAAAAAAACTAGTTTCCTTCGTTAGCTACTTTTTGCATCAACTACATTTCACACAGAATGTACAATTTTCGAAAACTCCTCTTCTAACACGTATAAATGAGTTGAGGCAAAGTTAACCGTGTATCTCCTGTCCTACTGAATGCTCAGAGAGGATTATACTGTGCCCTGTATGCTTTGTATACTTCACTAAAAGTTACTTTTTCACACAACTTGTAACTTAGTTTTATTGTTGTTTTCTCCCGAAGGAGAGGTTTGTCGAGATTTATTTTCATCTAGGCTGCCGTACAACTTGACCTCTGCAAATTCAAAGCGTTTTCGTTTTTAAACTTTCTATCTAGAATCCAGACTCCAAACTGCCTTAATCCTAAACGTGTGTGTGTAGGGGTTAGTTTTAATAGCATCTCCTCAACACGTGGCTTCTTTATCACATTATGAATGTGTATAAAATTCCTCCTGCTCTTCGCTGTCTCATATGAAACTGTAAAGTGAAAGTATGTCTATTCTTTCATTTTACTTTTACAGCTTTAGACACATTTCATATTCCATCGCGTCCTACATATCTCACAAACTTATAAATTTCATCTCAATTTCCCACGGACGCGTAGAATGTGTAGTCTGTCTAAAATTTAAATAATTTCAGTAACACACGCCACACAAATATTCTAGAATTCGTGGAAGGAATTATGTAGGCAGTCTAGATAATTCGTCAAAAAGATTTTGCCGTCTCCCAATTATATTTGTGTGAGAGCGAAAGTCTGAAGTGAAAGAACCTCAAAGGGAAATATTCGCGAACTGTATTCTTTCTCTGTAGGCTGAGGTGAACCCAGAATGTTTTTTAAGTGAGACGACGAAAAATGACACTAATGAAAGTAAGTACGACAAGGAGAAGGAAAAGTCAAGATATCCGCAACCTTTTAACTTTCTTTTTAATTTGAAAAGGAACTCAAGTGATGTGATACGTACAGGTTTCATGGTCTCTAATTTTCCGTACATTCCTAGTTGTTCGTACTAACTGAAAGACCCTTCACACATAAAGAAATTATACACGTAGAGATTCCCATGTTATTTACTGATGTAAACAGCCGTGAGCCGTGCTCAATATTCCTGTCTAATGCGTCTCTTGCTGTGTGCGTTTCCTCCATTCATTACAGATGTAATGGCTCTCTCGTCGATGGTCGATAGGCACAAAGTGATCATCTCCATTTAGTGAGACAAGGAAGATGAGCACAGGGCGACAAGTCTCCAGACTCTTCTCAAAATCTAATGAAAATGAATCCAATTTAGTTTGTGTGTGCCTGTGCAGGTCAGAGAGAAGTAGCAGAAGGACTCTTCAGAGAGAAACGATAGAGAGAAGAGTCCCACCCTAACTAATAACACGCCAAATATAGAATTCCTATTCCATTAGCAGCCTCTGACTACTTCTACGAGTTCTACTTGCTGGTGCTCCATGCAAGAAGTCCCTGTTTAATCTCACCCTCCTATTCTCTTGATGATTCAGGAGTGTGTAATCATGAGGGCGTTCATTTAAGACACACACACAGCTTTTCAAGCATTCTTCTGACACTCCACATCTTACCAGCTTCTTCAAATTGTACACACACACAGTTATGTTCAGCACACTCGACTTGAAACGAACAGCTAGTATGAGTGTACACCTTCCAAGTAGTTCCAAATAAGGGAAAGCTATTCCTTTGAAGTTTCAATGTGAATTTAGCAGCCCGCATTCATCCTGGAATACGGGGAAGGCATTATGCTTAATTTTGCAAAAGCAAATGTATTGAATTGACGCTACTTGTGAAGCTTACAGTCTCACTCTTGTCCTAGTTTTAACTCTTTGTAGTTTAGTTATCGAATCCTCGAGAGCTGACAAGCCATGGGGAAAGTTAGCTATTTGTACTTTAGTGAATACCGCTCATTAACAAATGGTAATAGTAATTACACATGCAGACACAAGTAAATGCGTGGGTAGCATCAGGCTTGGTAATTAAACACCGAATTCATCTTGTTGGATGTGAAGCAGTGAAAGCTAATCACAGCTATCAATCTTCTTTATGGAAATCTTGGTGAAAGTTATAAAAAGTCGGCTTTATTATTATAGGCTCCTAAAAAGTCATCTTGGAAGATTAGGAAGGTTTTTCTCTATACTCCTTCTCAGCTAGCTTGAAGTAACATCCCCGCATCCCAATCAAAATTCCAACTTGGCTCTCCTTTCCATTATCCGTCTTAGAAAGAAAATCTATTTATCTGGTAACACCGCCACGTCTGCAAATGGAGCAAGTGGCAATAGCAATCGATCAAGTAGTCCATCTGGCACTTCAAACACTCCTCATGCATTGTTATAGGAGTTTGTAAGGAGCGTCTTGTTGAGTGTGTGCGTGTCCACACTCTTCCTCCGGTAGATACATTATAGGAGGGCCATTACACATTGTTAAATCAAGAGCCTCTCTTTCTCTCATTCCATTGAATGTACAATGAATCTCAGGTAGTGTGGTGTAGCAATGAAAGGCCCAAAAGTTTTGAAACTCTCGTGGAAGATAAATTTCTTCGTTTGTACGAACATCTCCACTTGACTCAACTAGTTGGCTGAAGAAGACCAACACTTGAGACAGAACCTGAGATACCCAGAACAATTTGACTTTCCAAACTCTCCTGGAGAAAGTTTTAAAGTTACAACAACCTGCCTGCCTGCCTCCAGTTCTTCCCGATAAAGTGGTTTCTTAAGAAGTCTTCTCACCTTCTCTCTCCTTTCTTGAATGGAGAAAGCCAAGTCTCCAGCCACACACACCACTAAATACCTCTCTCCTTCACAAATCCAGATAAATCGTATGGACTGACAAATAGCCCAGTTGTTACCGTTTACCCTCATTCCTTTCTCAAGCTTCATTGTCTCTACTTTCAATTAATTCCTTGTGGTTTTACACGATGGATTTGTAATAACGGAAAGGATAAGCGTGGTAATCTGATTAAGACCGCGAGTTGGGCCTGCTCGCTACTCAAGAAAGAAAGATCACTCAGTCAGCATAGATTCTTTACCATTAACTTCATTCCATAATCTACAATCTACAGTCTGACTTGGCTCTCATGATTTACAGTATAAGCATAGATAAATCCATTATCCATTCGTAGCATATCTTCTCTCTTCTCTTCACGCACTCCTCGACTAATAATTGATGACACTTTCTCCTTTTACCTAAAACCTACCCCTCCTAATTCATCGTCATTCCTTATTGACACTTTAACAGTGGAGACAACGGGCTGTGGGAACTTCTCACAGAGAATAATCAAACGGATAAGAGCTATCCACTCGTTAAGAACACAAGTAATATTATACACACAGAGAGAGAACACACTCAGAGTTACATTAATTATTCACCATCAGCCATTCATCATCGGAGATTAGAAAGTTGCATAATTTTGTTTACTCCCACAGAAGTAGCAACAGCTTTATAAGTCCATAGTTGGATAGATATCGTGAATGGAGAATGTCCCACGTTGTGCTTTGTGATAATCACACACACTAAAACTAACTTACTGTGTATTTCCACCACTCAGGCTTTCAGTGTTCCGTCACAGCACTTCCAAAGTTGGTCCTTCATTAGAATTTCAAATTACGTTTGGTTCCTTTAATGCTCCATGCTGCCCAGTTTCTGTGAATCTCATGGATATTCGTTTATTGCAAGTGTTAAATGTAGGTCTGCATTTGTTGTTTCGTTGTTGTCCGTCTGTCTTCTGGGTGTTTCGAAATCGAAACAAAAGTCCAGTCGACACAAGCAACAGCAGATGAGGTTATGAGGTAGCATCAGGAGGCTTTTCTGGGACTCTACGAGGGCTAGTCGATTCCCATCGAGGGTTTACATACAGCTGGAAATCCTGTTGTAAGCCTAAACCTGTAAATCCTGGCGAAACGGTGGAGTGCAGTCTGTTGGTTTCATTCTGAAGAGTAGGCGAGTAGTAATGATAATTTAGTACGGACAGTGAGAGAGATGTGATTTCATCTCTTGAGTAGATCAACCGGAGTAATAAATAACTTACACCAGAGTCTCTTTAAGCTTACTAGGCCGGCGCCTATATGTGTGCATGCTATTAGAGGCTCTCAGTTAGATAAATACTTGAAAGGTAGGGATACTCATGTTATTTGCACGTCGTAAAGTAGAACTTGGGTACTTGAAACAGGAAGGAAATAGAAGCAGCGGCTGCTATTCAAAGGTTCTTTTCACAATTAGGTACACGTCGCAGGACTCGTCATTATCTCCAGGTTTCTTTCCTTCTGGTTTTGTGAATGGAGGAAGGACAAGAAATGCCGGAAACAGACTCGAAGTTTCCAGAGAGTGTCTCTCCGTCTGACGTCGAAGGAAGATGCAGTCGCATTCAGCAGACCAATAAGCTTTACGTTGACTTAAGTATTTCTTTTCATGTGTGGAGTTGTACAAGGAATACATTTCATAATGCAACATGTCAGTTTCCATAATTGGATGCACTCGTTTTCACTACTAAGCTGAGGGTTTCTGCTCTAGAGATCTTTCAATTCACATGCAGTTGCAAAAAGTTACTCTCTTTGATTTTTTGAAATGTGTCCGATGTTGTGAAGACCTAATTTAAGAATATCAGCTTCAAATGGACTATTTAACAGAAAGGGATATTTTTACAAAGCACACGTTCTCGTAGCAGCTAGGGAATTTATGATTTTCTACAGATCGAAAGAAATCCTGCTCTCCACAGAAGGTAGTGTATTGTAAATGAAGTATTACGTAATGAATTGTCTAGATTCCTGGGACTGTCTGTTGAGGTAAATAGTCAAGTGTGCAGATGGAATTTGACATGGGGCTTTATATTATTTACACTTTGTGCAATCATCCCTCCCACTCTGTTTGCTTGCCAACCCTCTCTCTCCCATCGTGCGTGGTGCTCTTCAAAATTAAATGACACAGAAGGGCAGGGGGGGCTAAAAGTGGAAGCACTTTCACTTTACGTCTCGTATCTCATTTCATCTTCCACTCTCACTTATTACGAGACGACCGCCTGAAGCATCCTCTCCACCGACCTAAATCCCCTCAACCGCTTTCAGTAATAAAAAGTATTAAATGCTTTCCCTAAAACAAAAAATCTTGGTTCTTTAATCCTTTTGTTTCTTTCTTTTGTGTCGTAATGACCAAAAACTTTCTCTGCTTTCTCCTCTTTCCTTCCTGCCACCTGACCTTCCCTCTTCTCTCTCTCCTTTCTGTGTGTCTCTACAAATAAATCATCATGCAAAGACACAGACATACAGACACACACACACAACTCTCCAATTTCAAGCTAAAAAGAATTCTCTCATATCATATAGGCACACACACACACACACACACTTAGGCTGCTGGTGGTTGTTGCTTAAAGAGAAAGCTGAGCAAACGAATATGCCTCGCCATATCAAAGGAAACCTCCCACCACTCCCAGTGCTTTTTATGCAATAAACCTTTCAGTTATCTGCAACCTTGTTTTACGTCTCTTTTGCGGGGATTCTTTTTCTACTCCTATAATTTAAATGCCCCTGTGGTTTCCTCGAGTTGCATTTAAGAATGCGATTGCCACAGGCTCGAGCAGTGCAGGGTGGTGAAATTCACTAAGCTTATGCAACTTGGTTAACTTCCAAATTCTAACGCCTACCCTGGAGAATTCTCTTACAACTGGAGGTTGGGCTTGCAACCCTTAAACCCTTAAAATCCCCACGTTTTTTCATTTCTCATAGGGAGAAAGTAAATAAAAAGATCACCTTATGAAACAACTTGGGTTGCATTTCATTTAACTCCAGCCGTGTAATATGCAATAAAAACGAAGCGGAAAGAAAAAACTTGGAGACATCAACACAAACTCATGTATATAAAATGTGAAGGGTCTCTCGAGATAAATCACAAGAAATTCAAGATGAGAATAAATTTAGTTTCTTTTCATTTCGTATACAACGAAACGAATTAGTTTTTTCTGAGTTTTCTACATTTTCTACCAACGTATTTTCTTTCCTGTGATTCTTTTGATAGGCTGGCAGACTAGATGGCTGCTAAACGAAGAAGGTAGGTTGTAGGTTTTTGAATTGATTTCATTCAGTAAATATTACTTTACCTTTTGGCTTTCACCTTCGTAGTAGCGTTTAAGGGTTTTGTTGTTCAAGGTGCAATTAAGTTTGAATCAAAATATTGTAGGATAGTTAGTGGTTAGAAGCTTTGTTTCACAAAACTGGTGGTTTTTCCTTGAATCTTCTCTCTCTTCGTTTATAAACAGACTGTCAGATTCATCACAAGCGGAAGATCTGATGGTGGAGAGAGAATTCAATGAACCACGAGTCAGATCAGGCACCCTAGATGATCGTACAAACAACTCTCGGGATGTTCAAAGTTCAAACAAACCACACCCTCTGTGCCTTTCTCCCATCGTGTATACTTTCTCTTGAATATGATCAAGTAGTTTACATTTCACATTGAAATCTCAGTCTCCAAGTCAAACAAGAATCTTACGCGGATCTAAATCATACAAAGGAAGTTTCAATCTGAGGTCATCTCCTGTCTGTGTCGGTGTAATGTTAGGAGAAACTGGAGAAAGTTGTACAAGTCTTCAGAACCATAATATCCAATCTTACATTTCGTTTCGTTTAGTAGCTTTGGCTTTTGATCTGCGAATGCAAGTGAACTGACGGTTGCACAAACACAAACGTACAATTGCAGATTGCACTGGAGACCATAAAAATTCCACATCAAACAGAAGCCACAATTGTATTATTCCCTTTTCCCCTACGCTAACGTATTTACACAGGAAAGAGAATATATATCTACTACAGCCTCTATAGGATTCTATAGTCTATGATAGACAAAAAGTACCTTTCCCTGCTATGAAGTCCTGTGAGGTGTCTCGAATTGTAAGATGAGATGAAATGTTTCGCCATTGCACGTGCCTGTCTACAATTGATCCTCATTCACATGAATACTGAGTGAATCCTTCTGTGTCTTCCTTTGAGCATATTGCGATGATCTGAACTTCAAGAATAAACAGGTTTGAATAGAATGGGGAAGTAGTTTTGGTTGTTTCATACTGTGGGACTGTGAGCAAAGAGGGAAATGTGATCTTAGATGAGATATGGATTCACTTTGGTCTGACGATGAGAAGGGAGAGAGAAAGCATAATGGCTGTGTGTGTGTGTGTGTGTATGTACATAAGTAAGCCTCCGTTATGAACTCTGAGGTTTGTTGAGGAGCATGCAAGTGTATCTGCATTGAAGACAAAATGCTGCCTTGTTCTCGTAATCTTCTCATCCTTCAGTGGCAGCCAAAGAATTACATTCCATCTGTACTACTTACTTACTTTACTGCCCTCATACATTTCCCATAATTTACCACAGAAGAAACCCAACTTTGGGACTTTTAGAGTAATGACACACGAGAGCTATGCGGGGTCTTGGCTAAATAGGACCTACCTACAAGCCTACAAGCCTACAACCTAGTCTTCTTCTTCTGAGAAGGAGAAAGTCAGGATGGATCACTTTCCACCAAAGTCCCACGAGCCACAACGACCTTTCACCTACTTACTAAGCCATACGTCTTTGTATTCTTCTCTAATTTGTATTCAAATCACACACATCGGTCACACCGTCTTTCTCACTCTTGACTTTCATGTAAGACGTTATACATTATTACTTCAGTTTGGATAAGTAGTAAATACCAAGAAGGATGATAACTGATGAGTTATGTATTCTCTATAGACTCTTGGGTGTGAAATGTCAAGCTTATTTCTCTTGCTCCAAATACGCAGAAGATAACTGCAGTGAAAAATACTACGAAGGCCTCGTACATTTGGTGGAATTTCGAAAACAAAAGCGAAAAGGCTTGTCTAATCATCCACTGTGTTTAGATAAACTCGGCACAAACAAGACAAGTAAATTGAATTAAATAGAAACTTTACCCTCAACCTGTCAAGTCGAGGGAGCTTTTTAGATAATTCTACCTCAAGATTTAAGGAGGAAGTAGGCAGGTGAATCCACTGCTACTGACTGTAGAACGACACTACTGCTCACACTATCCTTTTTCCCGTCTCAAGTCTCAAGCCTTTAGCTCCTTTATCTTTACTTTCGCAGTAGCTCACATCTACCTAAAATAACATTTTGGACATTTGGGAGAAAGTGGAAAAGCGAGAATTTGACGGAAGCTGTATTCTTTGTGTTATGATTATTACGAAAGCTTTTTGTTGATTCTGCGACAGCGTGTTGGTCTGGTAGCACCGTGTCTATGTACTGTAGCAGTTGTAGTGCCATTCTAGCAATTGTACTAGTGGAAACACTCCCATTATTGCTCCCTGCCAACTGCCTTCACATCAACAATGGTACACAGAGTAACATAGTTGCATTTTAAAATGACATACTCTCGTGGTGGTGGTGATTTCTCTCCCCTTAAACTTCGTGGCACAAAGGGAGTTAAGATGGAAGGACACACTTTATCTGGAACAAACATCGGGTAATGCACACAGACCAGCTGAAGAAATGGTACTAAATGGATTGTGTACGAGTTTTGCTCCACATCCAGTGCATTCCAAGTAGTGTAAAGAATTGTCACTTTAACAGAAATCCTTGTAGTACAGTCAACAGTAAGGGAATGCAGGTTTGTTACTAGGATGTGTGCAGTAGGCAAAAAGTCTTTGTGGAAGGCCCAGAATAAGAAGAGTAAGAAATATCATAAGAATCATCATAAGCAAGGGAAATGCGGCAAAGTAGCATTGTTGGTACTTTTTCTTTTTCTCCGAGTATGAATTACTTTGGTACTTTAGCTTAGTTTAACAAAACCATGTTTTATCATTAGGCAAGTTATCCCATCTCCCTTGAATTGTCTGTGCTTTATTATTTTTATTATTCTCTAGTTGCTCCTATTTGGCTTATATGTAAAAAGAACCACTATTTGCAACACTCGTCTGCTGTGTTCATCCAAGTTCAACTGTGAATTGCGAAATTTGTCTGCACTCCATTAACTTATTCTCATCTTTTCTCGTATTATTACGAATAAACTGGTTTAAATTTATTGCACTTTGGAGTTTGGATCTCTTATGTCTTCTTAGACCTTGGCCTAGGCGTAATACGTAATCTAATCTTATACAGAATTCTGTGTAGAGTTTTATTGCAAGTACAAGATTGTTTACCATCTTAAGTCTTTTTACTCCATTTGTCATGTTTAAGTTCGTTGTGTAGCTATTTCCAAATGCTGGAAAATTCTGAATGTAGAATAAAGAGATTCAGTAGGCTGGATGATCCTGTATCAGCGTTGTTGTAACCTAAACTAACAAAAAAATCACGGAACATAGTGCACAAAGATAAGCAGTTGAATCAGACCAGTCTTTGCTCTGTTTGAATTTATAGAACTTAAAACACATGTTTTTGAGAACTTATTTTATTTTAAAACTGCATATTATTATTTTTTGAAGATTTACTAATTTTTACCGAAGACGTCGACGACGTAGTATTTATTTCAACAATGTTGAATGCTTCTACAAGTATAGATTACAGTTAATCTCTAAATACTAGAGATGTGTAAGTGTAGTTTAAGGTAGTTGATTTATGTTGTTATTCTTTAAAATATGAATTTATAAATATCACGCATAACTTGTGTTTTGATTGGCATAATGGGTAGTTACTAGAAATCCCACGTCGAAAGCAAATCGACTTACGATTGACAACATTAACCAAATAGTTTATTTATGTCCGTCAATTTAAATAGTAATACACGCACATCATAAAATTCTAACGATAATCTTTGACAGCGAGCACCTGTATTTTCAGTAAATTGCGGTGGTGGGCTCCTCATATTCGTACACAGTGTGTAATCAACCTAATCAAATATTGGTTGTTTGAATTTAAAATTATAGGAACTGCAAATATGTACTACCTACTACCACCCATAGATTTGCTTGTGATATTGTGTGTCCTAAAATTCCACTATAATTGGAACATTGGACATTGAAGGTTCAGGTAGGTATGAAGGTTTAATGTTGACTCTTTGTTGGAATGAAATGATTGGGAATTTAATAACAGCTTACCATCTCCTAAAATAATTCGAAGTCGCCCTAAAAATTGATAAACGTGTTTCCTGTACCCTTTGAGTAGTCAGTTTTATAGCCGATTACTGGAATTAATGGTTACTCATTGAATGTTTCCATTCTTGGCAAGAAAACACTCTTGACGAGGAACCTCGTTGTTCTCTCCTTCTTGACTTTTCTACATCGCAGCGGTGATCACCACTTCGACCTCCTTTACTCTTTTTCATTGTACGACAAAATCTTAGGTTTCCCGATGTCACAGGAAGTCAGAAGCTACTCGTTTACAATGCGGAAATGATTGAAGGTCTCTCTCTACCTACAGTCGATGGGCAAAGAAAAGCGGAAAAGAAGGGACAGACCAAAAGTATCTCAAATTACCAACACTCTAATAGGAAAAATGGTATTTACAACCGTTCTATTTCCATTACGATATTCATTTAATAAAGAAGCTTCAGTCTCGTATAGCGTGTGTCATATTGGGCTGTAGACTGTAGACACTACACAAGAATGAAAACTCATTAAAACTTTATTGCAGTTGGGTAAAATTCATTATCAGATTTTATATTCTTCTTTATTCAAACTGATTAAATCTGCGAGACATTTAGAGGTCAGAAAGCTACCTAAGGAATGTGGTAAACTCCCTGGTGCTTTCTGCTCTCGATTTCAGGTTGTTTCTCTAACGGTCTAACTAAACTCTCTCCGGAGGACCCGATAAAAGAACCAATAAATTTGTCTTTTTTATTATCTTGTAGAGTGAAAAATTGTCTAGCAAAATGATAATACTACGCTCTACTAGTTCCTTTATCTTTGGGTGGAGAAAGTCCCAGCAAACTAAAAGTTTAACTAAATCCGTGGAGTAGCACTTCTTTCACCATCTTCATTCCTCAACGAGGAAATCGTGCATAAGAAGTGTCTATAGATAGGACGTGCAAAAACAATGCTTCTCCACCTTCCCCTCCTTATCCATTCCTTTATTACAAGGACCTTTTGAAGCACAGCTGGGATTCTGGGATGCTTCGCAAGTCCTTCACACACATTTCCACTCAGCCCTGTTGATGAAATTCCTAGTAAACTATCCCAAATCTTATACTACGCAGGAAATGAAAGAACAAAGTAGTAGTTCACATCTCCCATCGCAAACCTATTCAACCTTAGCCAATTTATTTACCTGTGTCGCCTGCTTGGTGGTTCCTTCTCCAAAGGATTCAGACCGGAAATGATCCGTTACTTTCTCTACTACAGTCAACAGTACTTTACTGCGATCAACCCGATACAAGCGTAGCGGTTATATATTTCATGTGCAGCTGTATGGGAGAAGGTATTTCTCATTTTGTGTTACCGACATTCTATTTCAAACGAAGGAAAAACCAAGTCAGTAACAGAGTGAAAACAAAGTTGCGAAAGAAGAAGTGGGGAACGTATAGGCTTGTTTAATAGTATTACAACACTCCGACTCTTGCTTTAGTGTATGACGTACTATTGTTAGACCTTTCTTCATTTCTTCTTATCACTTCTATAAAACAAAGGAGAGCATTGCACACAAAACAGATTGGGGATCTAGATTGGGTAAAACAAAAACTTGCACTTTCTTTTTCCAATTGTACCATTTACTTTTTGTCTACAATCTACTTGTGTAAATAGTTTTCTCTAGTGTTCTTCAGCCGTGCATTCAAGATGGGTGTTTGTTATATTACAGCCACTTGGTAATAGGAATTCATATATATACAGATCGAAGATACCTTGATGAATGGTTTTGCATTGATGAAGCGAATGATAAAATAAGGTCAAATATCGTTTATACAGAGCTATGAATTATGAATGACGAGTTTTTGAATAGACCAATTTTACATTATTCACTGCGATTCCTTTTAAAAAACGTATAAATGCATCTTTAAGCTTAATAAATGCAGAACTAACTTCAGTTTGGATGGTCAATGCATTTTTTGGAAATCCGCTCAAGGACTTGCACTCAATCGGTATGCTATTATATGCAGCTACTGGTTAGGATTTAGATTTTACCGTTCATTGTATGATATGCGATTTGAATTTCAGTTGCAATAAAACACTAATCTTGCATAGCTAATACAAAACAGTTCATTTAGTTCGGTGGTTTCATGGTGCCAGAAATACTGTGCATGACATTCATTATTAAGTTTCACCAGCTGTAATAGGAATTAATTACTAATCGGATGTCGAAGAAAACAAAATGATATGTCATCATTTCATAGTACTTTCTAGTCAAAATAATATATATGTATTGTAGAAGAGAACACGCGAAAAGGTATGCTTTGCTGTTTACTTTACCTACCTTACATAGCTCAGTTCCAGGAATTCACGTTGTGCTCTAGCACAAGTGAAGTACTCATCGAAATTGTTCAATTTTTCCTAAACGTGTAAAGTTTTGCCATGGTCTGATTTCAGCAGAAATTATAACAATATTATGCTTGCTGTCTAAAATATGGTTTCATATCTACATAAGTTGATAAGTTGTCTAGTCAGTCTACTTGATTTTGTTGGACTAGCTAGACTCTTTTCAATCTAATCATTTATTTTTAACAGTCAAGCAGCTGATTGTTCGTACAATTTGCAAGAAACTATATAAATATTTACTGTACATAGAAATTCGTATTGTAACTGGTAGCCAGTCTTAATTAGTTAAGCTGTGGTCTACAATTATTGGTTTTCTAATGCCCTTGGTTTTGCCTAGAATTTTAATTCCAACATTCGTTTTGAACAGGTTTCAAGTAAATTTTTGATTTCTTAGGTAAATTGATGCAGGGAAAAAACATGGTTGCGTAATTAAGGTTGTGCACAATACCTAAATTTGCCTACACTACAGCGATCACAATAATTGCGATTTTCTCAGCTATCTATTATCTTAACTTAAACGGAGTTTGTGACGGTGCCTTGAAAGCATTCTAATTGGATGAAAGCATACCTTTGTAATTTATTATTTAGTGATACAAGAAGGTGACATTCTTTTGAAATCTAAATTCTTACCTAGAGGATAACCATTATCTCAAGTACGCTTAGGTATTCATGTAATTCTATCTCAACCTTTCACGTTACGTACTGTTTGTAATCGACGTTTCCTTTGACAAAAATTTACTAGAGCCTACACATCACTATCAACCGCTTACTAGCCGAATAATTCACAGTTCTCAATGCAAAATAATTCGTTCTGAATAGAAGTGGGCGTAGAATAACTTGCAATTCAGTTAGTACTTTATCTCTATACACTTGCTGGCATTGGAGAAAGCCGCTGTCATACTTCTTTCTTAAAAAGCAGCCACACCTCCCTTTCCAGACAGCACAAAAAAGCCGCAGGATGTGCATAAAACTTACAGCAGAAAGCCAGCTTTAGTTTAGGCACAAGGACAATACTGAATGGCCACATCAAACAAAAAATATCATGTCAATAAGCAAGTAGATCCAAAACTGCAGGAGAGACGCCTTGAGAAATGTAAACCAGTAAACCTTTTGTGCATTTCTATTTGACACCTTTGATCAAATACTCATGAGAAGTGGATATCGAGCCTTCCTGACGATGCACTTATCCCATATTCCATACTGACTTGGCCAACTCAAAAAACGTACACACACACATACACCTATATGCATCATCAGGAATGAATGAGCGAGCTATCATGTAATTATTATTACGCTTGCCTATCCAGTCTTCGAGTCAAACGTTAACTTCACAGAGGACTCCCTCCAGTGCAACTGTATTAATGTAGTAAAGTATCTGGACTGTGAGCATTGAGTACCGCTGCTTTCTTTTGCATTTAAGGCTGTTACACTTTCTCCGAGCAGGCAACTGAGTTAGTCAGTCTTACACAGTACCCTGTAAAACTACGAAGAAGCAGGACGTACCAGTATTGCTGAGAGAAGGTTTGCTGCTGCACACGAACGAACCGAAGCAACCCATCATTACATCAGTCTCAGCAAGCACAAAACTCGGAGAAAGTCCCAATCTCACAACCACTTGGCCCATAAGTCCATTCACGAAAGGAGAGACTTCTCTCTCGTCCTCTACCTTCTCTTGTGTCTCATCGCCAAAAACTCTTGTTTCCTAGAAAGTGTGTGTGTGTATACACACTCACCGTGCACAGGAATCAAACGACTTTCACTGTGTGTGTTTCGTGTATATTTATACCTACAACCTACAACCTACCTTCTGGAAATCTAAAACCGTTGACCCAAAAATATACACACAAAGTCCAGGTACATCAATAATTCCATGAAAAAAGCGAGACACACATAAAAGGAACAAAGCACACACAAGTCTAATCCACCCAGGAACGTTTCCATCGACAAAAAGTGTTTGTTTTTAAAGAAGTCTTGTTCCCATAAATGAATCGTATTTATTTCAATAAGCCAATAAAAGTTAGACGAAGTACGCAGGAGACTTTTTGAACTGTGGCGAAATTTATTTGTTCGCTTTCACCACTCAAAAGTATAACTGCGTCGATATAAAAACTCTTGAGGTTTTTATTTCTGTACATGTCAGTGTCTTCAATCGATAGTGAAAAAGTTTTATACACAAGTTGTAAAACAATCGTGAAATAATATTGCATTGTGTGTATACAGTTTCAATACATGAACATTGTGAAAGTGAAAGAAGAAGATACTATGCTTCACTTTCTCTCTTTCTTGTCTGTTTGTGTGAAAGAGAAGTTGAGAGAAAGTATAAGTTTAACCGACACGGAGTAAAACCTTGGTCCATTTAAGTGTGTGAAAGTAAAATATCTCTGCCGCAAACAAGAAGACTTGGCTCAACACTCAGCATCTTAGATTTTTATTTGAGTTGATGTTCTTCTTGTTGTTGTAAGCCAAAAAGCGTTCTTCTTATTATTATATTCTCTTTCCTTGGAGAAGGAAGCTTGAAGTCTACAAAATCCTCTGGGAAAGAGTAACAAGTATCTAAAGAAATTAAGTTCGAGACTGACTAGCGGATTGACTTTATGAACACAAGCAGAGTAATGCAATAAGCGTGTGTATGTGTGTGTGAAGATATAATCACCACTTCTTTCCTCAGAGACTTTTTCCCACTTGCTGGTTGTCTTCTCTACTCACATTTCATTTTACTTGTTCATGAGATAACCATCGGAGGCACATGAGCATTTCTACATTCTAGATACATTAGAGCAAATAACACTCATCCCATCTGTTTATTCTTTTTCCCACAGGAGAGTGTGTGGAGAAAGCTTCACATCCTTTTTAACGAGAAAAAATTCCCCAATAAAAAGCATCTCAATCTGTTCTACAAATCAATTTGTGTCCATACTCGTAAGTAATAATGTGCAGAAAGTTATATTGTGTGGAGAGTATAACAGTTTACATCGTCTTGTGAGTTAAGGTCTTAATTAGACGCTGAAAATGCATGAGAAAAATTCATAGAAGTGTAACTTTCTTCCGGCTTGTTGTCTACAGATGTGAAGAAAAAAAGTCTAACTAGCTTATTTTTCACGAGTCACTAAGAAGAAAGTTGAATTGTAGTCAGTGTGACATTTTGAGAGAGTGAGACAGGAAAGCAAGAAACACAGTGAAAGCTGTGCACCACATCCAAACTACAAAGTGAAATTAAACTTTTCATAAGACACACGTTGCGAGTATTTCAGAAACGGAAAAAGAAATTAGGGAGATAGTCATTCGTGTAATGTGACGGGAGGAATATAAAGCGAAAGGAACTGGAAAAAACTGGAACTCCCCGTGTTGTATGTGTCTGTAGTATACTACGGATAACTTTGTCTGTTGTACGGGAATATATAAAAAGTCGAGACCATTTCACATGCATGCAACACCCCAAAAGAAGTTGGAAAGTTGTCTTCTTATGCAGAAGCAGAGGAAGAGTATCCTAGTCTCGTCTATCCTACAGACACTTTTGGGTATTAAGTATTCTCGGAAAAAAGTAAAACTTTCAAACTTCACGAAGACTCTCTCTCACTCATTTTTCCCAAATGAACTGAACTTAGTTAACGATTGTGTGGAGTAATTTAACACACTAAAAGCCAACACTCTACCTACCGCTACCTACATGCATAAAGAGTACAGTTAGGGATTAGGACGAGAGAGTCAGGTTGTTCATTACTGTCTTCGTTTCGTCAGAGAATATAAACCCGGAATATAGAAGAGTTAAATAAGAAGGGGGAACGTCTTAAGTCATATAACTTTGTATGCGTATTCTCGTGTAAAATTAAAGAGACAAGGAGAAAGAACCATCTTCACAGTTCATGCAAAACATTCATTCTCGTAAGATGAAATGAGCTTCATTCTTTCGGAACATGAGCGATTACTTGAATTATGCATAGAGAGCCGTGAAAACTTTATCAAAATTGGTGCCAAATGAATACCTACAGAGAAAACTTCCGGATGCTTATTCACCCTTATTATTAGAAGACATTCAAACTACTAGAACTAGAGACGACGGACACTAGAGAGGAAAAAAACTCGCTCTCAACAAAACTCACGAAGAGTCATCTTCAACTTTCATCTTTCTAGTGGGAGTTCTTGTGTAGTCTACAAGAAGTCTTGTGTATAATAAAGACAGAGTTGAATTTCTCTGTGTCTATGGTTGATAGTACAGAATCTACAATCTACACACACAGTATTTTGAGCTTCCTTCATTTCAGTGGAAACGAAAGTGTTTGCAGTTGTGGAATAAACGTGGAATAAAACGTAAAACCATAGAATGTATCTTTGGACTGTTTCTTCTCATTCAAATGTGAAGAAACAACTTTCAGCTTAAAATTCATGAGAATTCGGTGATGCCTAGTTTAGGTCCCTTCAAGCTACAAATCCATTTGGTTCTAAATAAAGGCCCTACTTTCTCCGTTTCGCATACATAAACAAACACCAAAGAACTACCCGGTCACTGCACCACACTGCTGTTCGTTTGGAAGATCTCCCAAAACCGAATTCTTCTTGTGAATCTCCCGAAGAAAACAAAAGTCCGTGGAAGAATCACCCACGCTGCTTAAATCCACTCGTGTGTGTAGATTTATTTCCCTGGCCCTTCAATAGTTAAAAGCTGGAGGAGTAGCAGCAGCAGAGACCCACATAAAGTAGAGAGAGGAAAACACTCTACTGCCAAACTTTCAGTATCCTATTTTCCTATTCTTCTCCAGGAAATTCTTAGGTGAAATCGATTCTCAGTGTGTGTGTGAATTTTTTTATTAAAATAAATCGATATTACCTGCCCTCTAAAAAGCATTTCCGAGGAAAAGAGTACCCAGTGTTTTACTGTTTCCCCCTAAGACAAGATATACACTTTAAGTTCACTAAAATCCACCACTCATCTTGGTAAATCGAGTACACGTGCTGCGGAGTCGAAGTGGAAGATTGCCTGTGTGTGTGTGTATTTAGTTTGGGTAACGAGATACCGTTCATTTTCTTAGGTGAAAGTTAAAGTAAAAGACTACACGGGGAGAGAAAGCTGCCCGTGAATTATTTACGCGTGAAGTATCAAGCTAAGCAAACTTTAAAAGTTGTCCAACTGCTACAGAGACTTCTTTTAGCAATCCTGGCCATTCCGTGGGCACTAAAAATGACCTGCCCTCCTGATGGAAAGTGCGTAGTTTCTTTTCGAACGTAAATTACACCCTTTAGGATTCTTTTTTCTCGGAGAGAGAGAGAAGCTAACAATCCCGAGATAAGTCAACTATCATCAGTATACCTTGTGTGTGTGTGTGTGTGTTTGCACACATAAAACTCTCTTGTCCATACACACACAGATACCATACCACACACATACTATCTATATAGAAGCTTTTGTTGAAGTACTCCTACAGACTCTTCCCTCATCTACTTTCACTCACCTTCTCAAAACTCAAGAG
This sequence comes from Isotomurus palustris, assembly GCA_034696625.1. NCBI lineage: Eukaryota > Metazoa > Arthropoda > Collembola > Entomobryomorpha > Isotomidae > Isotomurus > Isotomurus palustris. The sequence goes on from JAQGAD010000677.1 coordinate 29,935, forward strand.
TAAAAGAAGACAAAGTGAAAGTGCCGACATCAATCTCATCCATTTATACACACTCGTTGATCACAAGTGATGTGTTTGGTGTTGGTGTGTGTAATCTATTCCTATATTCCTTCTGCTGCGTGAATACTTAAATCCGTTTTCCTCATATGTAATCTTCAAGTATAAACCATAAGTGTGAAGAAACCCTGTATATCCCTATCGCTTTTCCTAGATCCCCTCACACACCCCATTTTACATTTTAGATCGAGATAATAAACTCTAAAACATTATTTACGCATATCCTTTTCTATCGTAAAAGTGACTGGGGACACTTGGGGAAAGAAAAGCCTCACAGTGAAAGTGGTTCTTACGCCGTCAAAAGTCAAAACAGAAGCGAGACACCCAAGAATGTGTGTGTATTTTGATACAATCGCAGTGTATTGATTTCCCACGACTCCTCAAACCAAAACCACCACCACCCGACCATTCAACGATGAACTGAGATAAGCTCCGCAGACTCTAAGACAAGGAAACCAGAGAGGAATGACTCCTTTCAATGTTATTTATAAATCAACGGGAATTTTGACACAAAACAAGATGAGATGATGATGGCTAACGCCAAGACTCCATCCCCGAGAGATTCCTCAGCTCCTCAACTCTGTGGTTTGGCTTTCTTTTGTCCTTCTCGCATTAGCAGCAAGATCAACCGCCGTTATTGGAGGTTCAGTTCTAATGGGTCGTCATCTAAGAAGGTTGTCTGTAATAACGATGCTCATTTTCTGCCCTCTCATCCCTGCAGACTTACATAATAAAGACTCCAGGGCTTCACGGGATGAGTAGCCTGTTGCTGCTGCTCATCATTAACATCCGTCAATCCACAAGGAAGAACTCTTTCGTGGATTTTCTTCTTACCTTTCCCCCATTCTCACCTGAAAAGACTTTATCCCACTAAGTGTAACTTTCCTTGACAAAACTCAAGTGTCAAAATGTCAGTGGTGATGTATGACAAAGCCACTCTTCTGCTTGGAA
>JAQGAD010000678.1:0-30938 GCA_034696625.1 Isotomurus palustris
TCCTTAAGAAATGTAAATGCGTGTTAATAGGCTACAGAACATATTAAGGAGTGAAAGACAAATAAAACTAGTTCAGTAGCAGTGAGAGAAAGCAGTGATGTTGTATACTGCATAATGGTAATGTGTGTGGTGCGAGGAAGTAGAAATGAATTCTGTTCAAGGTTTGATTGCATGCTTCGGACACATTTCGTGGAGGAAAGGCACTGCACGTTAGTACTGCAAGTGGCAAACTCTACTTTTGATTCAGTCAGCGGGTTTCCTTATATAAGAACATTGGACATTGAAAGGAATGACGACAGAAAAGGCGAGAACTTGGTTAATGTAGCTTACATTCAATTTGAAGATGCAGTGAAAGTATTTGGTTCAAACTAAACCCAGCAATCTAATAATACGAGCAAGGAGCTGATGAATATAAAAGGCACAGGACTCTTGATGTATCACACTTAATCCTACTCGTAAAAACTTCCTGTTTTCCCCTACTGTTTCTTTGTTTAGAATGTGATTGCAATTGAAACGAAACAGTACACTTTTACTGCCGGCTTACACACGTACGACCAACAACACCACCACAGACACACACACAGTCTTATGGTGTATTGATTTGTTGGAAGAATTGATCGCTTCACCATCAATGTAGATAGAAGTAGATACTACTCACTGACTCTGAAAGGAATGAAAAGTAACTTCTAAATTGGCTGACGAAGCTTTCAAGAAAGCCGGATGGTTTTACAACTTTCACCTTGGCCATCATAATACTTTTTCCTCATCGCGGTGGATTGGCAGTCGCTGTGTTTGAACCATTAGCCGTACTTTCAGCTTGTCTCATGGAGTCTCTTTTACCGTCAACCTGATCCTTTCCTACAAAGCTGCCTTGGTTTGTTTAGAGGCTCCAAGCTTTCTGTCACACGCCGTTCCAAACTATCTCTTCGGAAATGCTTTAGGGAGTGCAAACAAGCGGTGTGTAATGATGTATGAGTGACATCAAATATGACAAATGAAAGGTGACAAAAATGCTCCCAGTTGTGTAGAGCTTGACTCTGTTGATTAACAAACGAATTGTGTAGTTCGAGCATCCTATTGATTCTACCTGCAAAGGACAATAACTTTAAGTTGTATCATATTGCTTATACTTGTTTCACAACACTTACCAAGACCTGCTACCTGATTGCAACAGACAGAAAGTAAACTAAACTAAAATGTGGTCCTGCAGTCCTACCCTCCTGTCGGTAACAATAACTTGTTCCAACCGAAGTTCCCGAATATCGAAGCGTTTGTAGTTACCTACAAACTACTACTACATCTATTTCACTTTGCCGACTGAATTGACTGCGACGCGTAATGAATATAGTAGCATTGCGACCAATAAATAAGTACTCTCTGTGTTAGATATTTTCCGGGCCACTGTTATCAAAATGATTATAAGCAGCTCAATAGTTTATTCAAAGATGGAAAGTCTTAAAATTATTCAACGATATTTTTGGCAGACTATTTGATCATTTTAACGTATTAAGGAAGGTATTTTATTAAACTGGAAGATCGATATTGTTGATATTGTTGGGGTCCCGGCTTTATCGCTTGCGTTGTCCGCCGTGCTGAGGTAGTTTCTTTCATAAATAGAAAGTCACAGCTTACTGATGAAGTGATCTCATAATAATAATATGCTCCATTGTGCAGTGAAAGTAGTGAAAGTAGCATGGGCTAGTTACTGACGCTACTTAAAATAGCTGCCGTTTTTATCTTGAAAATATTTCAGGATACCTTAAAGCATTTATGCAAGTATCAGTAATAGATCGGAAGCTGTAGTAATAAATCCACTCAGGTTGGTCATAAAACACGGCAATGTAGGGTAGCTTTCTATGCAAGACCTGGTTTTGCTGGCCTTGTGGGTTTGTTAAAGTGTCTTTTGGGACTACGAATGCTAACTGGAATCTAAAGTATTTACCATACCTTACACGACTGGGTGTGTAAGTATACGTGTAAACCAGAAAAACGGTTATGATCTTCCCAGTCTATATTTAACACGACCAGAGACTCGTTCTTATTAAGGCAAAACACCTTCAGGGAAAGTTGCTTACTGGTGTATCAAAAACACTTCCAGAAAAAGTATAGGTTGGTCGTATCATTTGTTTGCTCTCGCTCTCTAAAAGCTCCAGTTTCATTTCGAAATCGAGTTACATTGGTATCAAATTAATGCTGTGTAAAAACCAAACTATCCTGTGTGAGAGTAGGTTGACTCGGGTGAATAGTTTGCAGCTCTGTACTGTTGACTAAGAAAAAATACCAACTGAGCGTGCAAGCAAAAAGGTGGAAGAATCAGTCAGCATTACATTTTTACTGTTAGTCAATGTGTTGTTTCCTATTTATCCGATTTTATTCATTCACTGCAAGCAACTTGTATTATATGTGTGTACCGTTGGGTTGGGGAGTTCCCTACACTGAGACCGTGAGCCATACTGTTCAGGTGAAAACACAGGCGACCTGCTTTCCTTATCTTTATTTCAGTAGGCCTACACTCCCAACCGTTTAGCTTTGTAGGTCAGTACAATTCTATTTAAATTTCCTTACGTAGAGAGCATATATAAGTGTCTACGTAGCTGCTCATAATTTTACCAGGAATCGTTAACTACGTCACGTTGATATTATTGACGGCAAAAAACTGTCTTGAGCCATAAACTTCACATGCACCTTTCCATTTTAAACTTTGTTGCCAAAGCCAAAGTGGAAAGTGTTTGCAGCCTTTCGTTGCAGCAGAGGTTGTAAATCTGATATTGATACACACACCACACAAGGTCCTTTGACTTGAAAAATGAACGACAAGTAAAGTTTTGTTGAAGAAACCCATTAGCCACTACGTAGTGAGCTCAGTGAAAGAACAATCTAGGCTATGAGAAATGATGCATGGTTACCGGAAGTGACTATGAGCTGGCATTCAGAGTGGCGTATGAAATGGGGAGAAAGTGTGGTGAAGGATTTTGTGACAATTTGCGTGATGAGAAACTCTTTCTCAAGCGAATGGTATAGGGTATCATAATAACATGAGTTTGAATAGTCTAAATGTTCACTCAGACAGAGTCACTAGCGAACTACTATCGTTAAATGCGTTTTCCATTTGGTCTATTGTATTTTCATAAACGATTCAGGTAACTTGGCATCCTTATTCGCATTTAGATTACTGTTTTACTGTTCCGCACGACACACGAGTCACTGTATCCTCCTAAAATCGCGAATGAGGTGGTTGGGATTGTCAACTAGAACTAATAACTACTGCTGCACTGGAGCCAATGGCAGTTGGCAGTAATGCATGGCGGAGTTTGATGTATGTGAATAGAGTGGAGCAAGCAAGGTCTCCTTTATGATTTATTGAGAATCAAGACTAATACTTTCATACGTGTGCATTTAACAATGAGTATAGTATAATACTTATTTCCTCTCCAATCGCCCACTTTGCTATGTTACCTACTGTAAAGCCCTCAATCCCAATGTGAATCGTATCGAACACAGTAAAAGTTAAATTTTAAGGTTAGGTCTGAAGTAGGGACAACATATTGAGCGATGGCAGATGGAGGTTTAAGTTCTAAGCTGTCCAGCAATAATAGCAATACTCATGACTCCGAACATCGGGACACAGACCGCATTTATTTCTCTTCGAACCTCTCGAATTGCTGAAGGCAGACTACTTTAGTTTGTGCCACAAGGGGTTTATCACGTAGGCCGTGATCCATGTGTGTGATTGTGTTGACGTTAAATGTGATGCTTTTTTTAATGTGAAAGAATCTTCTTGGACAGTTTTCCTTGAGAATGGCCGTGGTATTTGAGTACCTCTTGTGAACCTCTCAAAGAGTTATTTGGTGCAGCCTCGCATGTAATATGTTCCTGTGTCCCAAACCTCTTACCGACGTCCCATAGCATCTCGTCTTGCTCGTGTATTCACACCTGAGTCTGCTGGCTTGTAGGTAGTTGGTGAAACGGGTAGGGAAAAGAGGGAGGTGAGCTAACAAGTCAAGTAGAACTCTCAGTTCTCTCCGGTACCCGTGAGTCAAGCTTCTCTCCCGGAGAAAGTCTTTCTATCCAAAAGGGTTGGTTCAAGTCGAAGGGTGCTCTCCGTCCTTCTGAAGACTTTGAATTATGACTCTGTGGGTTCCTCGCCACATCCATATTATTCAGTGATTGCGACTGTTGTACCTGTTCGAGCAACTTTTGACATTAGTTACTTGAGGACAACGAAGGTAATTTAGGACAAGTCGTATTCACTCTGTAAGTCTCACGCTTTATAAAGCAAAAGTCTCCTCCGTCTGTGTGCATAGACTCCTTCTCACCCGGAGAAAGGGAAGAATGACGATGATAAATGTTGAAGATGGATTAAATTCTTCTTGTGTTGAACTACTTTTTGTCTGAGATGAGAAGTCAAATGGAGAAAGGTACCAAATCGTGTTATGGTAATCTTGATACTTCTGACTTTGAATTCGAGTCTGGAGGCTACGGATAATACTACTAATGGTCCATGGATGCACAAAGACTATGATTCATATCTCAAGACAGATAAATACCACACCTTGTACTCTCCACAATTCCAACATACAGTCTCTTCTCACACTTCCGAGATAGAAAGTGTCTACTACTCTAGTCTAAAATATCTAGAAAAGGTTGTCTTGTGTGTGTGTGTGTTCGTGAAAGTGTTTTCCTGTCTTCCCATCATCAATGCAACTCCAACAATTCTGGATCATTATCTTTGTGATTCACCATCTCACTAGAGAATTTTAATGATATCTTTTTAGCATTCAGACTTTCCCTCTGCGTCGATTCATCACAGTAATAATAATAATAATAATCTCGCTTATCTCGGAGTAAAATAAAATCTCTTGTGCTGAGGCAGTTCTCTCTACAAAGCCTGAATGAAACGATACACTACAGTAGAAATGACGTAAGAAATGCAATTCTTCGTCTACTACTCTGAACTACTGATACTCCTTTAGTTGTAGTTCTTGAAAAGCAAGTGTGGTCTTCCGTCGTAGAGTGATGCACGGGTCCCTAAGTGGACGTGTAATTCATATTAATTTCTCGGTGAACATACGCTCCGTGCATTCTAATATGCGAGTCTCATCTGAGTGTAGAAAGTAATAAGGTGAAAGAGAGGCGATGAACGGATTGAACAAAGCTGGCCAAGTCTATGAAGAAGTGACACACGAGTGTGACTCTGCCTAATAATATGTCCTTATGAAGAAACTAGACGTAGATGATCATCATTCAATTTTTCACTTCTTTCCTTCATCCAGCAACCCTGAAACTTAACTGGTGGAAAAACACACTCTCAGTCCACACTGACATCTGAGCTGAGACACAGTGGTGGTCTTGTGTGTGCGTGTCTGAAAGGGTTGTCATCAGTGCAAGATCACTTTCACACATCCATCTGCATCTCCAGTTGGCACAGAGGAAAAAAGCTTTTGTTAATTCCCTCTGTGTCATTCTGGAATCGGTCTGTCACTCAAAGATGAACTGGAAGAGTTCAAGTCCACGTAGGAATAATAAATTAACTCTTTTCGCTATTGTGATGACAGAAGTTTAAGAACTAATAAGATTAAGGATTCTGTGTGTGTTGCTAATCATCATATCTGAAGGAGATCTTAAATATTCAGCTATTTTGGCTCTGAAGAGAATTTCAATGAAAGGTGGAGAGGAATTTCATCAACATGAAAGCAACATGGGAAGTGTGAAAGTTTGTTCGTTTCACCCAAAGATATATCATGGAGGTGAAAGTGGAATTCTTGGGTGAGCACAACTTGGATTTACAAAGTTTGAGGTGAACACTACAACACGAGACTACAGTCTACAAAACTCCTGCATTCTGTCTGGAGTCTCGAGTCTACTCTCCACAACATGTTGGTGATGCTCAGGATGCTCGATTGTTTTATATGAGAAGGAATATCTTGTGACATTCCGGCGAATGTAAGAGCACCATGTAATACACGGATTACGTGTGTACCATTCACCAACTCGAAAAGAAAACTTTCACCGTGGGAAATTCTTGTGAACATTTGTCGCATGACTAATGTGATTCTAGTGGTGGAGCCAACAAATTAGAATTTGATCCGTGATTCATTAAAATCATCAGTTAAAAGTAATTCCTCTGTGCTTTGTGCTCTGTCGATTGGAATTTGGAATTGCTTTCTTTCTCCATAAAGAAGTGAAGTGTGGATGATTTGAAACGACAATGATGTTGATTCCACAACCAGCATTATTGTATTAGGGAGGTGAAGTTATTGTGGGACAGACAGTTGGTGCTGCCATTTGCGACCAATTGGGTCGTACATATTGGGAAGGGTTTATTTATATGGGAGAGAGTGGTTGTGTTTTAATGCAAAAGTTGAGAGGAGCTCATGATTATGAGAGAAGGAGGGAGGAGATGTTGTTGGTGAGGCTGGGAAGAATGATTGGGAGCATTAGAATTTGTGGTGTGGAGGAACTCGTATTTGTAACAGAAGCTCCAGAAACGGGTGTCTAAGACTTCCTCTGTACTTGTGGCTTGGAGGAGACCGAGCGATAAAAGAAAGTGTGATGGGGAGTGGTCGTAAAGTTTGTGTCTGGTTTTTAGCAAATTGCGAGGTTCAACTGTGCAGTACTCTGGCTGCGTTGAGTATTCTTGGCGTGGTGGTCGTATGTCCGGTAATGTTGGATCCAGCTATAGACACCCTTGTCAGTTCTTTCGAGAAAGGGATGTGTCAAACAGTTTACAACCAGTATCTCCAAGGCTTGTCGAACTGCACCTGGACTTCGTGTAGGGAAGGATGTACTGCAGACATTTACTCGTGCTATCATATCATTGTGGTCTATATCAAAGGAACTAGCGAGGAATTCGATGCCTATCACAAACGTGCCAATGATGAGGAACCTTCTGAAGAGCTCAACAACGCTCCACTATCGACTGTACCAAATGAATTATCGTCACTTTTAGCAACGTCTTTGCCTTCATCAAGTGCTGCGCTTATGGAAGATGAGCGGAGAAAGTTATTAGGAATAACTAATAGTCGCAGTAGACGTAGCGTTAGTCAGGTGCCACAGCAGTGGATTCTTCCTCCTGACCACGACTACGATGTGTATGAATTTAACAACTCGTTCATTCGTGATATCGACGCGAATTTGAAACTCATGATGGAGCAGATCCATCGAAACTTAGATATTCAAAGTCTCGGGGGGAGTGTAATTAATGTGACGGAGACCAAGATGTTATTAGGAATCGGAGCCCTTATTCCAAACCCTCAAGGATGTGTGTACCCTTACGATATCTTGTGTTCTGATTTTCGACAGATCTACGGGAAAGTGGGAGGAAGTGCGTTTCCTTGTTACATCAGCTCGTCGAACAGTACGCTCGTAGTTACGAAAGTAGACAAAGCTGGGGCAGTGCGAAATATTCTGTACTCATTCCTACCTCTGATAGCAGCTTCAGGTGTTTTCACCTATTTGTTCTACCGTGTCGGTCTCATCGGAAGGAAACGAAGGAAAAGACGTAAAGGTGGAGACGAAGAAAGCGGAGGGCTTAGTGATGGTGGCACTCCTCAAAAGTCTGATAGTAAAAATGCATCATTGGCAAATGGAGCTCCTCCCGTTGTCAGAAAGAAAATGAGAAAGAAGTTCCTTCCTAAAAAAGACTCCACTAAAAAGCGAAGAAAGGGGAAGCTTTTCGACAAGAAAAACCTGCTTTCTCTAAAGACACAGTTGTCAGTTAAGAGTCCAAGTCCATCGAGACGAACTAACAGTATGTCCATGGCTGGTGCATCCATTACAGATGACAGCTACACACTCGCCATGGCCAGCAATAGTTACGTGAATAATAATCGGACCTCAGTGCAATTGATTTAGAAATTCCTCTCTCATGAACGATCATCATTATATCCATGCATTTTACAGACACACATGGACATACTTCTTCAGTTTCACAAACACGGAGTTACGTACACCCGTACTCCGTACCTACAAATGACATCAGCATTATTACTCTAGTAAATTAATCACAGAAGGTGGAATCGTGTGTGCTACATTATTCTGTGGAATGCTTTTAAGCGTACAACTACCGACAACCGACTACCAACAACTTCTTCATCGTTTAATGAACCGTTATTAAAAGACAACTGAACTTAGGATCCCTAGTATTCGTATATCTACATAACTTAGGTTGGGACTTGAAGAGCCTCTTTTTTATTCCGATGTGAATGAGATTGTCAGTTTTTTGCTGACTAAAACTAAACGAATAGGTTAATCACTCGTAGGGAGTTACTGTTACGTGCATTTATACATTTATCATTTAGCAGAGAAGGACACAACAATTCAGATTTCTAATAATGAAACCTCAAAATAAGATTGGTTGGATTTTTACGAGTTACCGGTTCTTATTATTTATTTTAATACTTAAAGTAAGGAATAAATGCCTTCCAAATCGAAGTATATATTTATCGTTGACTGGTGAGCGAGCAGGCGAGCATATAATATGAATGTTGGTAGTGTATAAATTGTCATACGTGGAGAAAGGAGAAAATGCCTAAAATTTCCTCTGGACGTGGATAATCAAACTTGATGCTTTGTAAAGCCTGAGTAAGTATTTAGTATTTACTCCGTACATTATTATTACTACTACTGCTGGTGTGCTGATTTATTATTTGTTTTAACCTGTAAATGCCACGGCTGAATATTGAACATCAATCAATGAATAAAAGGTCACATATTGATTAGTTACAGGGTGGCAGGATTCGTATGAATAAGGCGTTTAAGTGGAAAGTGGATCGAGGTCAGGTTACATACACAGTAGGTTTTTTAAGTAAGTGTTGGTTTTGGTCGTCGGCTTTCCTGGAGAACTCGATAAAAATTTCACCAAAATTCACATAACGGACGAGTGGAACTGGAGCATTAAGTTTACACTGAGCTACTCTCACGGAACGTAAAATGCTTTCTCTCCTAAACCCGTTGAGACATCAGTGAATGTAGGCCTACTGTATGGCTCAAATTCCCAATACTCTTTTAGACTTTCCCTCACACAAAGCTCTTCAAAATGAAACCTTAAAGATTCAACTTCTCACACATTAATTTATGATAACCTACCGCCACACTCGGAAAATTCAATTACTTTATTGCATGACTCATGCTACAAGTTTTACAATTTATTTCTCTTTATCATCTCATCACCTTCGCATTAGATTTGAGAAGAGATGCACTTGAAAAATGACGTGACACACGGAGATATGTCAGGCAGCACGAGCGATGAGAAAACAACGGGCTAAAGTGAACACGAGCTAAACTTTTAGTGTATGTGTAGAAAGAAAGGACATTCAGAAAATTAACTTTTGTTTCGGTCCAAAGAATTCAATCTGGTAACCTTTCCTTCTTTGTCCTACAATCTCTCGAGTCAGGTGAAATGCAATTCATCTGATGTGAATAGAACGTACAACATACATTTTATATTACACACTCTTCCCTCGACTGACAGACAGCTTGTTCACACAACCTGTGTACCTACCTAATTTTCTGACTTGGTGGGCAGATACTATTTCATTCTCTTTCACTTTGCACACCAGTATTTTTGCATAGACTTAATGTATTAGTTGTGATCCCAAAAGGTCCATTACACAAGCTACCCAGTGTTTTACAAGGCTTTGTGAACTCACTCTTCTTACGCCACGATGACTTTCTAGGTCTTGTTTCCTTCGAGTACAATATACACAGACACTAATACAAAATATGCTGCCTCTCCCTCCTCAACTCCTCACTATACTGAAGCTAGAGTAATAATGTACGAGTTGAGATTAGACAGCAGCGTATAATTAAATTCACTCTTGGACAGGGAAAGTCGAGAAACGCTAAGGACAAAGCACGTGAAATCAGAGTGGTCAAAGTTATGCTTGCACGTACCCATTTACACGTATTGGACACGTAAATTTCCTGATCTTTCCAAAAGGTTATGCATATGGAAACTTTTTGCATAAAAAATCGGGTAAAATATTTATAGTTTCTTAGGCGTTCCTCAAGCGAGTGTAAGAAAGGATCTCATTGAAAAAGCCCCCACTATTTTTCTACTAGACACACACACACATACAAAAGCATTATGCATCTTTTAACGTCGATTGAGGCAACTGGCAAAGTTGTGTGTGTGCAACACAAGCCGAAGGAATGTGTGGAATACATAGAAAGTTGAACGTGACAACCATCGATTTCTCTTTTTCAACTTTAGATTGAGTGGAGAGTCCCCTTCTGCTGTTCCCACACATGTTTTCTCATATGCCATTACATTCGGAGCAAATATTGTGACTGACTACCTGAGTTAGTTTATTCATACGGAAAAGGACAATTTTGTAGCTCCTTCAAATCAAAAAGATTTCTTGCATGATACACACGACTGCCAATTTGCGACTGAATTATTGCACAAATATTTTAAGTCTACATTCTACTACTTTGGCTTTGTCGTTTCATGTGTGGAAGTAAACATTGAGTGACTTGTCTCCAAATTGCATCCTTCAAAAGTACTTTCTCTTCATTCTTTACTCGGGATTTGCTGATTTGCATGTATGTTATAGTTTGATCGTTTCCAAAATGAGCTTTTCCTACACATGCATGCATATGTGTGCGTAGATGAAAGGAATTTGTTGGTAGTTCTTTCCCACAAGGGGAATTAAAGTAAATTGTGATTTCTGGGAAGGACTAGTTGTTGGTTATTTGCCATGAGGAAGAAAGCTCTCTCTTTGCCATCTTTAGTGTGTAAGTAATTTAATTACAGCAGACTTTGGAAAAAGCTAAGATGTTCTGATTTCACAGTGTCAATATTTAATTTGGAAAGTTCCAAAGGTCGAGTAATCAGCTTAATGCAGAAAAAGGGGAAAGTTGGGACATGTTTGGGAAAGGAGGTTGAAGAAAGCAAGTTAATGTGGTTCGTGTGTGCAAATTACTAAATAAGATATGTGGCGGCGTTTGGAATAGGTTGGGAGTTTATATATTGTGTGAGCATTAGGTTTAGGTTTGTTAAACTTATTATGATTATTATTTTTATTGAATGGCCTATTTAAAAACACGCAATGGCTTGAGTGGGTTGAAGTGGACCATTTTGGGTAGGTGAGGGAAGAGTGAAAGGCACAGGAGAGTGCAGCTCTCTTTCTTTTTCGTGTTGCCCTTTACATGAATCAAATATTAATCCCACGGAGAAAGCAGTAAGTGTGCTGCTGGTTTGCTTTATGGGTCAGCATGAGGTTCATTTCCGATTTCGTGAGTTGGAGCAACTTCAGATTCTTAAGTGGCATAATTTATATCGATCCAAGACAATGTTATGTAAATCAAATCCAGCCTATTCCGTCGGGACCACTGTAACCGTTTCGTTATTAAGTACTCCCTTCACTGCCCCATCTTCCTGTGGCCAATCCCTTCCTATAAAGCTAATTGCTTGTCAGCCTTCACTTCTACACTGCCCGTCGTTCGGCATTCGAGTATCCATTTAATTGCATGTTCTGTCAGACTACCTTCCTACAGAAGGACACACTCTGCACTCTGCATTATTGCTACATCTACTCCAATTTCTCCTTGTGCAGTGCAAAGGATGCATATTTCTCGAGACAAGACCTCTCATCTTTTGTCTAGCAAAAACAATCCAAAATACTTTTCCTAAAATGAATGACTGATGTTTTAATTTTTTCATCTTTTCCACTGTCTAAGAGAAGCTACTTCTGTCGGTTAAAGAGCGGAGGGTAGAAACCACTTAAAATTAGAAAACACTTTTACGCGTAAGCGCTAGCTGGGCATTGTAATTATTCTGAGGGAACACGTAACGCTTTTGAGACTGAGGCTGAGCATTGGAAACCTTCCCTGATTTCATGTTTAGGATTCTGTGGCTGTAGTTCGGTTAAATGTGTGTGTTTCTGTTCGTTTGACGCTGACTTTGGAAGCGAGTGCAATAAATTCCTGTGCAACCTGAGCTTTCCTATGAGATCCCTAAAGCGGGGGAAGGAGGAAAGCCATGTCCTGAATAAAACTTCATGTTAACCCTTAAGGGAAACCAGTAACCGTTTAGAATACCATCATGTAATTTTCTAACTCCCACAGTCGCAGCCGATACTAAAATTTATTATTAGACACACACATACATACATTAGATATGTCTTATACGTAAGGATGGTAAAAATACAAAAATGCGGTCAAGGTCTGATAGAAATGTTGAGATTCCTGTAGAGTCAGAGGAGTCAACGTGAGTGCATATATTATGTGAATGTTTGTCGTAGAGCGAAGTGGTAAATAACTAATAAGCGATTGGAAAACCATTTCACCGTGAATATCCTTGTGGTGTATTCAATTAACAGCGTAATTTGGGTTTATCTGTGCCACGTGCATAAAATATTCACTTTCCTGTCTTTCTTCTCCTATGGGTCATATTATTTTTGTTTAATGTATGAACTTGGTTCTGGGTTGTAATACATAAATTTGAGTGCCAACTGAAATCCCCTACATTTGTCTTCTCTTGCAGCTACACATCCATTGGGAGTAAAGACAACACGATTCCAAATCCAGCCTTGGCATTTCAAGCTGAAGATGGAATTCAAAAGTATCGGCCTGCCTACACTCTTCCGGATGACACTGCGGAACGATGTGGACGTCAGTGAAATGCCAGTCACTAAATTCAATATTGCTACTAATGTCAAAATAATACTACCAAATTAATATATGTACCTCGTAAACATTTTGTTCGCACAGGATTTCGACTGAAACAAATTCATAATATTGAAATTGTAGACAATTAAAATATTCGAAGAACATCGTAGTAATGTAGAAAATTTATTGTCTATGCCAGAAATTCCATTATAATCCAAAGATTTATTGAACCATTCAAGCCAATTGTAGTAGTTCCAATATTTCAAGAACTTATAAAAATTACCATTTCATATTCGGCAGTCTAAAATTATTATGTAATTTTTCACATTCAGTATTCCTTGAAATTGATACTTTCATTTTGCTTTCACCAATCAACTTTTGCTTCTGGTGTAGGTAAAATGCTAACCTATATTCTAGGCGTTAAAAAATTGGCAGTCAGTCTATGTGCCTTAACGCATTCATAAATCCTTGATGAACTTTTGAGGAATAAATGAATTTTGCTCTAGTAACTTTTTAATTACCCAATAGAATCAATACACTATTTTCGCTCCAGTCTTTGCTTCTTGTTAATCCGAGAAAGTGACGTTTAAAATGTTATTTCCTTCCATTAGAAATTCGTCCTAGTAAATCCCAGCATTCTTTTACTATCTGTGCTGTTTACACAGTCCATCAGATTCAATAAATTAAGTTAAGAAGTTGAGGTGCTACTTATTAAAATCTTTTTAAAGAGAAAAGCGTAACAGTGATTAAATTAAATGTAATGATTAAATAATACCATGTATTCCACCATGGATTTAACGATAAACGGAAACTTCAATAATAATCTAAAGAAAATAATGTTAACGTATGTAAACAGAATGTTTTCCTTATTGTGTACGTACGTTGCTTTCACCCTTCATTAAAAAGAATACGGCGTTCGCCGCGCGGACGTTTCTTCAATGAATGGTACTTAATTTTTTAAACGGATTTTTAAGAGACTCTTCTTCTGTGAATGGTGACTTACGTAATTGAATAAAAAGAACTATATATATCGTTTTACAACCGCTACCATCAATCTTCCAAAATAATCCTTAATTGACTTCGTGAGGTTTCATCGATGCTTTCTTCATGCTTGCAGTTTCATCATATCATGATTCATTATTATTAATACTATGTCAGAATTGAATGATACTTATGATACGTTTACGTTTGCAAGAATTTCCTTGTTGTGAATCAAGTTTGACAAGTTTATCAATCCACGCGGAGGGTAGAGGGTGTTTCACCGCCCCTAAGAATCACTAAAAATGTCCCAAGTAATGGTAATCCCGACTTTTTCCACCACAACGAGCTTCATCATCTCACCATGAAACAAGATTAAAATTCCTCAAATCTGGAACCCAGTTACTCAGTTATTTAATTAGGCATTAGGTTAGGGTCAAACGGCCCAATATAAAAGGTGAAGTCTTTGGCTTTCTTGATTCATTTTTCGTTTGCACTTATCACGTCAAAAACCTTCTTTTCTTATTGTTAGAAACAATTTTCTATTCCCTCTTCCCACTTATATTTTCTATAGGCCATTCATAACTTTTTCCTTTCTTCTGGATTCCTCGCACCAAAACTACCCTTAAATCTTTCGTCTTTCTTTGTCTACGAAACCAGCATGGGAGTCATCACGAATTCCAGCGAAATAAGCCCGTACGCCGAAGCTTACAGGTAAGTCAAATAACAAATCTGCTTAAGTTGAGAGGCTTTGGGGCATTGTGAGACTACAAGCAAGGTGAAAGCATTTCTGTGACATGACATTGTGATATTTGTGATTATGTGGGCATACGTAGAATGTCCTTCTCAAAGAAATGCGTAGGCTTACCTTTCAACCCACGCCAGGACTTTAGACTTTTTTACTTTTCAAGGTTTTTTCTTTTTGTACAAACGAAGCCTTGCTGCATATTGTCAGGGCTTAGCATGTTGCGCTGCTGCTGGGGAAGAACTGCATTCGTTGAAAGATTAACAACCTCTGGAAGTGAAGGAGTTAGTGTAGCGACCACAGATAATTTGAGTTTGCCATGATAAGAACTCGTAAGAGAAGAAGTGGGAGGACGTCATAAAAAGGGAGAAAGAAGGAAGGAGCAGGAAATGAATCAAAGGCCAAGAGAAAGTGAGAGAAAGGGAGTAGTGACACACTGCTAATTACATAATTGGTCACTTATCATCAATTACAGTATACAAAGTCATGTCATGTAGCTGGGGAGGGTGAGATACTCGTCACTTTTGATTATTCGTCGCTTGCGCAAACCTTCGGGGTAGTCTAATGATCTTTAATTATATGGAACAGGCTCCATCAACAACCTTTGTGACAAATGGCTTTCCCTTTGGTGTCACTCATGTCCGTTGTACGTTAGAGTTCCTACACTGCAGTTCTTTAGGTACATTTCCACTCTCCTCGATCTGTTTGTGGGAGCTATGCAAGAAGCTCTACTCACTTTTTGCGTGGTTTTGAAAAAAAGAATGTAAAAAGCTTTTTATCATAAGAGACAAGAGATAGGAGAACTTTCACCGAGGCAATTAGCGAGGTTGGCATTAATGGAAAGACAGAGAAGGTTCATAAGCTCGTGTGTGGGGTGAAATTTTAATGGATTTATTATCATCCAACGTTAAGTCCATCACCACAGGTCTCCGTGTGCTTTTGTTTTCTAACTTTCTGTTTAATAATCAATTTGGGGCTTTTACCCGTTGAATCTTTGTGATTCTGAGAGTTGAAAGTTCATTTTTTGTCCATGGCATGTGGCATGCTTTTTGGCAGTAAAGTGTGAGAGCTTTTTCCGTCGTACATAAAGGTTATATGTTGAAGTTGATTGGTGGTGGTGGATAGTTCCTTTTGGGTATGGAGCTTTACGTAATTCCGGTCTGGTAGTAATAAGCTTTGTGATAACATCAGGAATCAATACTAAATCGAGTTCCTTGACGTTAACGCTCCATCCAACCATTCAAGCATCGACGTAAAGAAGCAGGAGGAATAAATCCTAAGAATTGTAGAGTTGACAAATTGTGAGCCCATGAGCTTTCTCCCCCCATTCCACAAGCCTTTGTTTCCCTCTAATGAAACTTCCATACTTGAGAAGAAATGCCAAGTTCTGGACACACAAGATTGTTTCAAGTGAAAGTTAAGAGCATTTTTCATTTCCAGCGTTTGTTTGCAATTCCATCCACAATGAGAGCGAGTCTGAAAGTTCACGTCTGAGATTTTATTGGGGCTGTGGGTTAACACAAGTGGCATTGTTCTCCCTTTTTTATATATTTCACACACATTCATATAAAACGGTTAAGTGTGTGTGTGTAATGTGTAGGTCTGGTCGATAAAACACCTTTTTGCGGACTCATACGTAAACTAGTACACTTGAGTAATGATCTTCCGAGGTCTGAGCAATTCTTGGCGTGTTGTACGGTCAAACAATAAGGAAACAAACAGGCCTGTTTATATAAATATTATTGGCGTCATTAGTACTTCATCATATGTGTAAGCCTCCAGAGTTCCATCGAAAGCCCGAAAACAACGTCGACACGATTTGGTGGGCGGACCTTTCATCGGCCTTGGGTAGGTAGCCGTGAAACGCTTAGGCGACTTCTTCCTCTTCGTGTTGTTGTGAACAACGAGGAAACACTCAAGGACGACCGGGAGTACTGCAATATCGTCAATTTAACACTTTTCCACATGCCTTTTGATTACCCGTGAAATATCTCCCTCTGTACTTTCTCCAAGTAAAAGTCGCTTCGAGCAGATGGGCGTGTTACGAATGAAAGCTTGCATGGCTTCTATCGTGAATTGAACCCCAAGGTTTTATAAATAGCCGTCTTACTCGTTATGTAGTCTAATGTACAGTGTTGAATCATATGCAATTGATGTGATTCAACTAATTGAGAAATTAAATTAGCAAGGCTTTTCTGCTCATTAATGGACGGATAAAGAAATTTATATAATAATGAGGCTTAATTCTGGGTGGTGATTTCCCATGCAAACTTCTTCTACATTATTCGACAGCCGTATGCTCAACGTTAAATAATTATAAGCCACTTTTGGGTGGGACAATTTTGTAAGCGATGGATGACCGTGAACTGTAAACTAACGGCAACAATAACAAGAATTAAGTTTTCTCGCATGTCACGCGAAAGAAAGAAACTGTCAATTTGGTGGAGGAATAATTTAGCGCATGTTGATTTCTTTGCTGATCGTGTGCATTTGTTTTTCGTTGCAAAGGCAAGTATTTCGAATGAATGGGTACAACACCCCTCCCGAGTACCTGGAGTACGTTCATCCCCACTGGCTGAAGTACGAAGCACCGAATCCCTTCATGCACCATATGCTTGGGGTGTTCTACATTGTCTTTATGCTGGGCTCCCTCATTGGGAACGGGACTGTCATTTATATCTTCTCAACGTGAGTCTCTAACGTGCAATAAAACTTCCGTCAGCCACTTGCCGTGTGTGTAGGTCAATGGTGTCTGAGTCTCCGGTGATATTTGTCTGCAGATGTAAATCCTTACGAACTCCAGGCAACCTTTTTGTCGTCAACCTGGCCATATGTGACTTTGTGATGATGTTAAAAACTCCCATCTTCATCTCAAACTCATTTAATGAAGGTCCGTTGTACGGGAAACTGGGGTGTGACATTTTTGGGATTATGGGATCCATCACAGGCATAGGAGCAGCCATTACCAACTCTGCCATAGCTTTTGATCGATATCGGTGAGTGGGTTCCAATTTGGCATTTTGAGGACCTTTCCCTGTTTTCCCTGCTTCATGTTCACTTTAGAGTGGGTCAGTAGAGGTTTGTTGATATTTCTGTAACACCACGCAAATCTCCCAAACTGGTTCAAGGTGGACTTTCTCAGATATTAAAGTGTGAGTCACTGTTTCGTATGCACAGGAACTTACTCCCATTTTTACCCTATGATTTGCAGGACGATTGCAAGACCGTTTGACGGAAAATTGAGTCATGGACAAGCATTAGGGATTATTCTTCTAATCTGGATCTACGCTTTGCCCTTTACAATCCTTCCTGCTTTGGAAGTTTGGGGTCGATTTGTCCCAGGTACTTTGTCTGTCTACAATAATTCATGAATTCTCCGTTAATCCTCACTCTCTCTCTCATTATTACGAAACACACTAAAATATATCTCTCCTCCTCTTCCTCTGCTTTCCTGCATGCGATTGTGTATTTATCTATTGATCTACCAGAAGTCTCGTGTATAACTCACCATCAACAAACTATGACATTAGTGTATGCATTAACACATAATTGATTCGAGCCCAGAAAATAATAATTACAGGAACGTGATAGAGAGAAAGTAGTTTCACATTTACCCTCTGTCTTTTCTACATACTGCATTCATAGAGCGCATCACACACGTAGGACAATGTGGATATATAATCGAGCACTTACAACTCATGGAGATATGAAATTAGCGCAGTATCATCGCAATATCTCTTCCACACGTCTTCGGACTACGTGATATGATTTCTTTGTTGTTCATTACTTTTATAGTGACTTTCACATTTAATGGAGATGATAGGATGAACGTTAAATGAACACGCGATTTCCCCCGTCGATGCAAAGCTAATGGACACGAAGAAAAATCCATTTTAGACTCTGTGTGCATGTGACTGTCTATTTTTACAGGGATTTTGTACCATTCATGTGGGAAAGTACACGACACGGGAAATCAATGGAGAGGGTATTATTATTTCCATCGGAGGAACAAGTATGAAATGAGATATTGAGTAATGAGATGCCGTCATACCTTCCTCGGAAAGTACTTGACCTAGAATGTTCAGATCAATAGAGTTGATCTCAAATGAGGTTGTGGAATTGGCAAAAGGAGAGGTGACAAACAAAGTACTCTTACATGAAAGGGCACTTGATGCATCGCTTAATAATTGGTTGTGAGTTAGTCGCTGGCTGGTTCGTTGGAAAGGAGAGAAAGCGAGAGAAGAGACAACAAGCCAGGGAAAGCTTTCTAGGAATGTATGCGCTTGAGATTCATGTGTAAGAGGCTTTCTAAGTGTCTCATTCATGGTGATAAGCTAATTAACGTGGAATGTGAGCTGTAATCTAAATTTGATGTGTGGCTGGATGGCAAAGAGACAAGTGGTGTTTAAAGGCTTTTAATTAATCAACAAAAATTGGGCGATTTTCAGAGGGCTACTTGACAAGCTGCAGCTTTGACTACCTCACCGAGACTCCAGCCATCAAAGCATTTGTTGCCTGCATATTCGTTTACGCGTGGGTCATTCCTTTATGTCTGACTGTATTCTTCTACTCAAAAATTGTTGGACATGTCAGTGAGCATGAGAAATTACTTCGGGACCAGGTTAGTACGAAGAAATAAACCTATTGATTTTAGTGTATTATTACTGTGTGTTTGAACGAGCCAATACGACTACAATGACTCAGGGTCGCAGAACGAGACCGGAGTATCAATACGCATATGCAATAGGTTTTGCAGTATAAAATATTTAAGGCTTCAACTGCATTTTTGAGTGTTGAACAAAGTGTTTTTTGGTATATATTAAAAGGGACATAATAATAACATGATAAGTAAACCTGTCAGGAGAGTAATGATGATGTAAAACAAATATTACCCTCGTTCTATTCCATTAATAACAGGTAGACGGTAGACTTGCATTTATTAGAGGGTTGGTATTTCAAGGACGCGTAATCGCATATAAAGAAATCAAAAGTAGTTTAGTATTCGATTTGTGTCAGAATTTATTGACAATTCAGATGGGTGATTTGTGGAATAGGCCAAGAAAATGAACGTGGAGTCCTTGAGAGGAAATCAAGACTCAGCGAAGCAATCCGCCGAAATCAGGATTGCCAAAGTAGCCATTGGAATCCTGTGTCTGTACCTTTTGTCTTGGACACCGTACGCTATTGTGGCCTTAATGGCGTGTTTCGGAAACAGGTAAAGACATGTAGAAGAAAGTGTGAACGAGCTTTTTATTTCCAAGAATCACACTAGCGTGAGACCTTCATACATTTCAGGGACCTAATCACTCCGTTGGTGTCCATGATTCCTGCATGCACTTGCAAAGCAGTGGCCTGTCTTGATCCTTGGGTGTACGCCATCAATCATCCTCGATACAGGTATGTCGCTCCTCTGTACTCTTTCTTTATTGTTCACTCAAGGAAACTCCCAAACTTTCTCTTAATTTCCAGAGTGGAGCTGATGAAGAAGATGCCTTGGTTTTGCATTCACGAACCTGAGCCTCCAGCAGAATCGGCTTCCTCCGCAGTCAGTGAGGCTACAACGAAAAGTCCCTAAAGCCACTTTCTCCACACGGAGTCTCCGTTATTTTTAAATGCCTCCTCCACATTTATTCACTTCCTCTCGAGTGCAACAGTCACAAAAAGCTGGCGTTCATTCGAAATGTATCCGACATTTTTGTGCAAAGTAATAATTAAGTGAGTACTTACGTCTGGTTAGTTTTAGATCTAATACTTGAGATGAGAGTATAGGGTGAGCAAACAAAATCATAAAAAAACTGAGGATGGGACAGGAGTCTGTTATTTTAACTGTTTTATCAGAATTCTGATTTATCTTTATTCATGTGTTACATTCCTGTGTTAAACACTTTATACTAAACTTAACATTATTATAATCATTATACGTTGTAATCATTGATTAACTTATATTCATTAATTACTTTAACGCTTACGTCTGGTATTTAATTGCGATGCGGCTCGTTATTCTGCACGATTATTTGCTATTTAAAGACACACTTTCAATAAATATTTCAATCTGCTTAATGGCCTTTTATGCTCGGCTTATCACCATTCTTAAGGACTGCTGCGAGTTGGAAATAGGCGTACACTTGTATTTTTATTGTCTAAACTGGACCTTCTCTCTTCAAGATGAAATGTAGTTGTACTTATAATGCAGCTTAGATGGAAGGCATACTGAAAAGGCGAAGATTACTTTCCACCCCATCCTGATCCACTTCCACCCCCTCCACCTCCACAACTTTTGGTGCATCCAGGACACTGGGCCTTCGTTCCCGAAGCTCCTGTCTTAGGGCACTTCTGCTGAGAGCTATCACTGCTTCCCCAGGCTGGACCTCCGGACCCTGAATAAATGACCATTAGTATAAATTAGATCTGAACTAATCAAGAGATTTGATAATCAAGATAATCTAGAAGTGTTCTTACCTCCACCTGATCCACTTCCCCACGAAGAGCCTCCACCCATTCCTTTGGAAGACGTGTCTTTGCTCGACATCTTGGTTTGTGAGTTAAACTGGAGTTAAATCTTTTCAGATGCTGAAGCCACACTAGTGTGTAGTTCTGTGATACACCCACCTTTATATTGGATTGAGAAACAGGAAAAATCTGACTGAGTCTATTGAGTGTATGAAAGTGGCTTTGTGGGACGGGTCATGTTCTGGCATTACTAACGAGAGGAGGAATGCTAATGAGTATGATAATAAGAATCTGTTTAATGCTTCTGCTGGATCTTTTATTGTCTGCATTACCCTTCGTTCATTTGCAGAGGTCGAAGAGAATTACAACGCAGAAGATTTACGTATTCATTCTGAGAAGCTAAAACATCAAATTTTTCCAAATGAACAAACATCTTATTTCTAGTTCATATGCAGAGACAATAACTCAGACTATCAACAGCAAAGATGATAACTCCTACAAATAAAACACAGGATTATTTCGCTTTATCGTTGACTAATCCTAAATGATACACATCGATATACAAGTAGGACTGGGGTCATTACTGGCATGTAAAAATATTTCATGGATTCATGAAGAGTTCATCGACGAATCTTAAACAGACATAGGTATGCTTATGTAAATAATAATTATACACTCAGCGTTCAGTTCATTGGTTCATGGAGATATGATTTCTTAACTATAATATTAAATTATCTATACTAACTAACTACTACGGTACAAATCTTGACACAAGTATAGTTTACAGGGTTTCTTTTGCAAATAGACCTAAGTACGATCACCGTCTACGGTTGACAGTCTACTTGATCATTTAGTCACTTAGTAAATATTATTCAACGACAACACTGACTGTTTGTTTTTGTGAGTCATTCTCTACGTCTATTGTGGTAATAAAACAAATCTATTAGACAGTGTCTTCTACGTCCCGTTATTCACGACAGATTTGGTAGGTGAAAGGGCACCGAACAGTCTTTTGCCGAGATATTTCGAATTTTTAATACTTGCTTCCTGAATATCACAGACTCTGCCTCGAGTACGAGCATTTTCAATCAGATCACTCCACATACTTTCCTATAAGCATCAAATAGTACATTTTAAGGCTTATTGCACAAATCTGTGTACAAAAACAAATCAAAAGTCATTTACCTTCTGGAGACACTGGGCATCTCCTATCATGATGAGTGAATATTTAGCGCGTGTAAGGGCTACATTAAGTCTCAATTTAGAATTCAGGAATCCAGTCGTGTCCGTACGAACACAGGAAATAATAATAACGTCCTTCTCTCGGCCTTGAAAACTGTCTACCGTATCGACCTCGACTTGATCTGCAACGGCTTTCATTTCTCTGCAATTTCAGTGAAGTATAAATTACAGATCCACTCTCCTTCAAGATATATTAAAGTTTATTAACAAGTTGTATAGTTGTTCTACTTTTTAATAGCTTCTTTGATTTTGCCTTTCTGATCTCTGTACGGAGTGATAATCCCCATAGACCATCGTCGTTCTGAGGAACTTATTGTCGTAGTTGTTAAATGAATATTCCTGACAACTTCCAGTACAAGCTTTACTTCCAGCTCATTGCTAATTTTACTAAAAATAACACCAAAGTTTCTTTGCTAATCTCGTAAAATCCCAATTGCTTAGGTAAAGGATGCAGTAAACATACCCGTCAACTTTCGATTCACGGCCGGATAAGTTCAGAAATATGTAGGGGGTCAAAGGACATGTGTCATCTGGTGAACGGCCAAGAATGTTAGTCTTCAAGCTACCTTTGTAAAACGCATCGTTAGGCCACGCTAATATTTCCGGGTGCATTCTGTACTGCTGAGTCAACATCATGACTGAGTTAGGAATCTTCTTCTGGACAGTATAATAATGATGCAATCTTGAAAATAATGAAAGCTCGTATCCTTTATCTGCAGCATGCTGTAAAAATTACGAATTGATTAAGTTACCAATGAAAACTACAAGACGTATTTTTACAACAGAAGTAACTAACTGTAGACAAGACGGTAGCTCCAAGCTGACAAGGATCCCCAACTAAAACCAACTTGTCTATTTGAAGAAGTAATGGATGAAGCGTCTCGGGTTCGGTAGCTTGGGTAGCCTCATCGATAATACAACAAGTAAAAGACTTCCCACTAGTACCTCTGAAAATCAACGTCATATTATCAGGAAGAGACCACGAAAAAACTTAAAACCTCGAGCCTTACCTGCTGAATCCGTATTCTTTGCTTAGAATACTGCTACTACATGATGTAAGAGTACTACATACTATGTGAGCTTCTTGAAGGACTTTTGCCTTGGCTTTAATGAATTCTCCGTCTTTCATCGACTTTTTCTAAAAGCACATTTTAAGTGAGAGAATTGTTACATAACTTTTGAACTATGGTGCATTTCTTTTTCACTTACCTTCACAGTCCAATCTTTCTGGAGTTCATCTCTTCTTCGCTGTACATCTTTCAGTTCTCTTTTCGACGACTCAATAGTTGTCTTTGATCCTTTGTTCTTCGTTAGCACTTCAATCTCTAGTTTCTTGTCTTCAATTTCTCGCGTCGCTTGATCAATCTGTTTCAGAGCATTTAATTAAATTGTAATTTATTTTATATAGCTTTCTAAGAATAAACTATCATACCTCTTTCAGAATATTAGCAGACGTTGATGAAACTTCCACTCGCTGTCTAGCAAGGTTGTCTATAAAATATTTCTTCAACTTCGGGCATGAACCTGTAGTTTCACCTATTCTAACCATCTTAATAGACTTTCCATCTAGAGAAACAAGACTAATTTTAGAATAATTACAACACTAACTAACTAATACCCTGTTATTAGACATACTTGGCAGCTCAGGAATTGCCTCATCTATACGACGCATCAGTTCATCAATCGCGGTATTGGATGGAGTACATACTAAGATTTTTTTCGGATTTTGTTGACTACCAATTTTGGACAGCATCTGTAGAATCATTGCGACAACTGTTCTTGACTTCCCAACTCCAGGGGCTCCGTGTACTAACATAAGTTCAGGATTTGGACTGGCAACACGTTCAGAAACATATGCAACAATAGATTTCTGAATCGGATTCAGCTGTAACCATTAGAATACAAGTAAATTAGTTTCCGACATTCGAATCAACAGATGTTTGAAGTTAAACCTACCTTAGACACGTGAGGTATTAGATAATGGGGTGGCACTCTAGCATTCGGATCAAAGACATGTCCTGGAGGCTGTAAATCGATTATTTTTGGGTGGAGCTTCGACTTTTTCAAGTAATACATCGCTTTGTAGTCTCGCAGTTTTGGGCTTATATAGCACACACGCTTGACATGGCCAAGTTTGTCTGTCAGAACTGTTTGTGTTGTGGATATCAAAATTCTGAAATTGAACCTCTTGGTAGCATTCGGTGCTGCGAACAAAAATAAATTGAGTATACAGACCAGTATTCCAAATACTAATAGTAGTGGTTTAGGAGTCTGTGAATCACTTACTCTGCCTTTTCAATTCTTCGTTGACATTTCTTTTAATAGTTTCGGTAGTCTGAGACGAAAATATAATCCAACCAAAATATTCTTTTTCTTTCGTCTCAACAGGAGCACCCTTGTTTGAGAACTCGACATTTAATTTAACGATCACCAAGTCTTTTTTCGTACCGAATCTTTTTCCTGGTGGTTCGAGGGCTAAAATGATAAAATATATACTTTAGCACGGTTGACGGTTGATATAATACAACAATACAATTAAATATTTACCGTAACAGCTTAAAACAGTCCAATTATGATCTTTGCAGGGCACTCGTGAAGAAGTCATTGGGCAGAGGTCTTCTTTACTGACTTTTTCAATAACAAAAGAGTTTTCGTTGATTTCGTCAGGAGAACTAAGACATTCCAAATTCGTCACTTAACTCGTCAGAATCGATTGATCATATATTTTAAAGACATTAAGACAATCTCCGTACCTGAGGTGCGCAGGAATGTCACCTTTGCGTGTTCCAAAATACTCATTTCTGATCGTTGCCCATATCTCTACCATCAACAAGGGGAACATAACGTCCATGTACGATTTAAAATTATCGTAATTGAAAAGGGTTCTGGTTAAACTGTTGTTAGCAACATCACTGAGTAGAGGAGGCATAGAGGCACTGTTTTGCTCCTCCTGTAAAGTACAATATGACATTATACATTTATCCTATAAGTAATGCATATAAAAGTCTTACATCAAGAAGTCTTACATGAAGCCAAGCGGGATTCCACCTCGATATTACCAGAAAAGCTTCGTCTTCTGGCAACGTACACAATTCATGTTGTTGGGCTTTTACAGGTGGAGCTGAAATTACCGGCTCAGCTTGTCCATGATAGTAATTGATTATGGTTTTGTGAGATGTTTCCACAGGATTAGCTGCACGAGCAAGAGTAGAACCTTCTTTTTCCATTAAATTTCGATTGGGCCACGGTTGTCGTGAAGCCGGAGGAGGAGCTGCTGTGGAAGGAACTCTTCGCGTTCGATTTTCGTGATCAATTTTGGACCTTTCCATGTCACGAGTAATTAAATTGACTGGCATCTTTGAAGGAGACACCACAGGTAAGGGAATTTGTCTCTTTGGAGCAGGTATCTCCTTCACAGGTTCTTTAGGAGGATTCACATCTTCTAACTCTTTTTCCTTAGGGTCGTTGACAGCATGGCTTAGGAAATCATCGATGAATTCCTGATTCCTGTTTCGCGATTGAATCTTCGCCTTCACAGGTGCAGGTGCAGATTTAGGAGTAGTCAATGTTTTATTTGATGCATCTGCAGCTCTTTTCTTAGCTTCTATCTGCTGAAGTTTCTCTTGTCTTGCTTTCTTTGCATCCTCCGTTTGCCAAATTGGAAATTTATTTGGGGGAGAAGTTTTACAGTGCTTAAGCGATTTTTCTGGAGGACTACTTCGATACTCAGCCTTAGACTTTTCATGGAGCTTCCGGAATTGACGCGGCACTGGAGCGTGATCTATCATCTGAAATGAGCATAAAAACCTAATTAAACTCTAAACTTTTTATAGTACCAAATAATATTAAACCAATCTTAACTAAATTATAGTGACGTCTAATCTGCTTTAGTAAGCGGGTGTTTTATACAGCAAACCTTAAATGGTATACAAAACCACCACTTACTTTCAGCTGCCTTCGGCCAGATTTATCTGGCATATTAGCATCTTCATTGAAATCTTCAAGGTTGTCGTCGGCCTGCGCATTGTTCTCATCTTCAGACCTGTACCCCTCGCCGTCTGAGTAGTCCATCATGTTATCTTCTGAAACTGAACCATGGCTTTCTTTCCTCTTAAACGCTGTTGCTGGATACAAGTCTTTGGAACAACCAGGCTTAGGCTCCGATTCTACATTTGTTGACGAATGGCAATGCTTGGAAGAAGTGTTCTTGCTAGAAGTTTCCGGTTTTTCAGTTTTCTTCTTTTTGCCTTCTTTGTTCTTTTCGACTGTATTATGTTTACTCTCCTCTTGTTTTCTTCGCTTACTCTCAGGTGCTGCTTTTGTTTTATGACCCACAGACGTTTTCCTCTTCTTCTTTGCCGGTTTACTGTCTTTTTCGGATGGTTCCATGTCACTAGAGACGTCTGATGAAAACGGCTCTTCTTCTTCATGTCTACGCTTGTATGCTTTTTCTTGAATAACTTGTCGACTTTTCTTACTAATCACCACTTCCTGAAAAATGTCGCTGTCAGTATCTGAATCTGTGAATAATAAAGAATAAAGCCATCATTAATACATACGTTCTCGTGAAAAAAAACACACCACTCGGTCATGCAAAAGTGTACAATTTTTAAATTAGCCCTTGATATCCCAATATTCCCAATATAGCGTTAATATATACCAGTGTCATCGATACCTTCAGACTTCGACTTTCCTTGGCTGTACTGTCGTTTCGATTGATGGTACTGGTGAAGGATTTTTTCCAACTCTTCCTTGGAAAGTTTCGAAGTGTATTTTTTTCGCATTTGGATGATGCCACCTTTTTCCGTTATAATTTTCCGAAGAATTAGATGAGCAATTCTTCTCCCATGAAGGATCTCATCCTTCAAAAATTGAATGTCAAGAGTCTTACTTGGTGTATCTGATTCATCCTTCGGTGTCGTCATTTGCAATCTTTGATAATCTTCAACCTTCGGCTTTAAGTCTGTCATGTTTTCCATGGGTTCCTTGCTCTCGTCTTCTTCGGGGTCGAAGTCGATGTTTGGAACAAACTTTCCATCGTTGTGAGGAATTCCATCACTGGAGTCGTCGTCTGAGCTGGTATCTATTACCTTCACACGTGAATATGTTTTCTTGCTCGCATTTGAGTCTTGCAAAGGGCTTTTTGATCGCTCCGGTTTGTGCGAGGTTTGTTTTGCGTCGAAATGATTGTCGTTTGCTATTTGTTTGATACTGCTTACAATTTTACTGACTTTTTCTTGCTTCGTGGTACTAAATGATACGGAGGAACTGGGAGGCTTATCAGACTCAGTTGACTTATTGGAAACGGCATCATCCCGGGATTGAGATTTGCTCTCCTTTTTCTTCTCTCGTTCTTCTATTCTACGCTTGAACGATGCTGGACCAATTCGAGGTCCTGTTCGTTTCTTGTCGGACAGAATAGGTGGGGGTGGGGGAGTGGGTATTGACTTTTTTGGACTGGTCTTGACAATCGGCTCATCGTCTAAAATTTCAACGTCCGATGACGAATCTGGAGTCTGTGGTGGAATAGGGATTTTAACTTGAGGCCTCTGGGGTTCAACTATCGCTACTTGAGGAGAAGGACCAACCCTTTTCTCTGATACTTTCGCTGAATTCAATGGAGCATCGTTGAGCCCAACCATTTCTTCGTCATCTTCATCGCCTAAATCTATAATTGGCACTGCCGCTTCCTAAGAAGATTTCATAAGTTAGATTAGATTAAGTAAAAGCATATTACTAGCTACCAGAGCCCCAGCAGCATCGCATCTTAGAATCGTGGTGGGTACAGAAAGCAAAGACCATATCAACCATGTTTGTGAATTTGAATATACTTTATTTCCCAGGAAGGAAACAGGTCAGTATATTTATATTTATCGATAATTTTTACAGTTTAACATTATAAAGTAAATGATTCACTTATTGTTAGATCTAAAAGTCTAAAACAAGACGCATCCAAATGTATTATATCAAACAAATCTTAATCGTTTAGAAATATGTATATTAAGTGCTATAAAAAAGTTATTGAATAAAATAAAGAGTTGTTTTTAAATACCTTACTGCAATTATTTTAATTTTAAACATTTACCTCAATTACAAAATTATTAACCTCAGTTTTTGTCTCTTAACTGTTTAGAACCGCCAAAAACTGGAATAATATCTAATTGGTAATACACACCACTAAAACACTACCGATCGAGCCAGAGTAGTTATATAGTACTAGTAACATGAAAGCTTCGACAAAACGCTTTGCGAAAAATCGTTTTTTTGTTCCAAAAAGATGCGATTATACAGCATCATCAAATGTCAGTTCACTAAAAACGGTAAAAGTAAGGCAAAATGTAAAAGATCAATCTCAAGTTATCAAAAATTGTTTTCTTAATTTTGACACTTTTCAACCCTTGTGTTTCTTATCCATGAAACTTAACATTTCAAATAGTTGTGCTCTTTGATTATAGAATAGCGGATTGAATGGTATTCTAATTAAAGCGATTTTCAACACCATACCAGGGCTTCACTAGTAACTTACCTTGTTCATCTACTGAGAAAAAACTGAACCTGTAATTACATTCCCTAGTAATGTCAACTACCATGAACGTTAGAACTGACAATTGAGAAGACGACAAAAGGCGGGTATAAAACTACAGAGCGATAAATCTAGTATCCACTGTCTGAGAGTGGAGAGTGCGATAATTTTTTAAAGATCGTTTTCATATGCACGTGTCTTAATCTTCCCGATTATCCCCGGCACTTGGAGATTCATCATTTCGATTCTCATTTTCTGAATTCGAATCTTGAACTTGAGCGTCTTGTCTTATTTGGTTCATGGTGCTGGAAGCGTCAGGAACTTCTTGGTCCCTATCAACGTTACTGGTGGCGATGTTGACATTCGTAAATGCTTGATTCTGACCACTTCCAGTTCCAGTAGTACAGAACTGTTGAAGGTCCACGTAGCTGTTGCTGCAAGGATCATTCATTGCCACTAAGGCCAGCAATTGCAGGTTGCAGTCCACATGTTGTAGCTGTTGGTGGAAATTAAGTATAATCCTGCGATGCCGCATCACTCGTAAAGCCCTAGCGAGTGACCTGATAACCGATTTCTCCATATGCCGGGTAAGCCTATATGCAGCTTTTTTCTTCCGGGATAAACGCAATGATGACCGAGTTGTCGAATCGATGGTAGAAGAAACAGCTACAGAAGGACGAGCACCAATTCTTCGTCTGCTTCCTCTTACTCTTACTATGCGTGACAATCGGTGTAGCAGTCGTAAAGCCAGAACTGTCGCTTCTCGATGCCTGCCAGTTCTTTCACGGTTACTGCCAATGCGAATTGCAGCTTTCTTGGATGAACCAGTGGTTTCCAATTTTCTGTGAAGGTCCAGAAAGGACTTTCGAAATTTTTGCTGCTGCTTCTTCAAAATTCTATTGTGTTCTTCTTTAAAGTGCCTACTTTTAGTGAATTTCGGATTGGTAGAACGGTATTGATGACGACGAAATCGCAAAATGCGACGTTTCAATCTTGCGCCACGCGGTCGCTGTCCACTTGACGCAGTGCCATTTCGATTTTGATTTACAATTTGTCGATGACCGGTAATATGGGGCCAGGACACTCTTCTCATACTTAATGCTCTTGGAAACACATGAATCCTTGCAGGATTCGAATCAGGTGGAACATTACTTCTATTCATACGACGATTGGCGAGTGGGGCTCTGGTAGTAGCGTAAAATGATGAAGGTGAGATCAGATGATCACTCACCTGAAATCGAAAAAGGAAATAATCTATTGACTGGACATCAACGTCAGTCGCGTTGTGGCTGACTCCCAGTCCGATGATGTCCCCGAACCTCAGTTCTCTTTCTACACGGGGCGCTATCTTGTTTCCATTCAAGAAGGTCCCATTCAAACTCTAAACAAACATAACGAACAAAACGAACATTAACAACACAAGCTTATGATTATTTCAGAGTGCAACGAATAAAACTGAAAATACTTTTATGTTAGATTATTAGGTTGTCACTCACCTGGTTGTCTTTAATCCAAAAGGCACCACTGCGATACATTATGTCACAGTGATGTCTGGACACGAACTCACTCGTGCAGACTATCAGCTCCATCCGATCACCTACAACTCGGAATTGGCGTCCAATGGTATACTACAAGATAGGATATAAAAAACAATTAATCAAAATCAATTTCTGTGAATTACAACTTGCGAATTAATATTTACAACTTACGATTCTTCCTTCCTGATTGGAAATGATGGGCATTGGAACCGCCGTTTCATGGTACAGACGCACCAATTTTCCACTGCCTTCTGACATCCTTCTGCCTTTCTTGGTAGACTTGTCCTTGCCCTTAAAAATTAAAAACAGCTTGGTTAATGTCATGATAATTCCCCACAGATTACTTGTTTCTCCCCTTAACTATTGGCCTCCCTTCTTAAATGGACAACAGTGGAATACGGGAGACCATAGAAGTAGATCGGGAGACTATCACCAAGTTTATTTACCATTTCGCTGTTTGTTGTCTCTCTCTCTCTCTCACTCTGTGTCTCAGTTATTAACTATAATCTATCCCACTAATCTCTACTCTTCAACATTATTTGTCACATTTTACTAACGGGTGTGTGAAAATGCAGATTTACAAGCAGAAAGATAAAAGGAAAGTATGCTTTTAGGCATTTGTTTTGCTGATAGCTGGATAGCTTGCAGCTCGAGTTCAGTGAGTGTTGTTTTACTCTGCATGAATGATCCTTCGCAAATGGGCTGAACCAGAAATGAGACTGGACTCGAGTTACGTGTGCTTTCAGTGCTTTGTTTACGCGCCGTAAACTTTCAAAATTCCTGCAACGCGGTTGAGCAAGCTCGATGAGCACGGGGAAGGTGAGACTCCTCAGTCCCACTGGCGTGGACC
>JAQGAD010000679.1:0-30919 GCA_034696625.1 Isotomurus palustris
CCGCTCTTTGTGCTCATCAAACTGATCCTTCTATTGCTGCTCCGGATTATTCTTTGTCTTTGCTGCTGTCAGTTTCGAAAGAAAGTCTCAGTGTCACCTGAAGACAACGATCCGACGGTTCCCGAGAGTAACAGCGATGTGACGGTTCCCGAGAGTAACAGCGATGGGACGGTTCCCGAGAATAACAGCGATGTGACGGTTCCCGAGAGTAACAGCGATGGGACGGTTCCCGAGAGTAACAGCGATGGGACGGTTCCCGAGAGTAACAGCGATGTAACGGAGAGCCCCACTGGGACTCCAGAGAATGTCCTGCCACGGAGTCCGACTTCCCCTTCAGTAGGCCCAACGTCGGATGTGGTTTTAGAGATGGAGGAAAATGAAGTGGAGAACATCTTCACCACCTCCCGAACTTTCAATCTTCCAATCTAAACCCGACCTTAACTGTCCTTTTCTCAGCATCTAGTTTGTAACCCATAATAGCAATTCTGTCAGTTAGATAATCAACCCCGTCTACAAATGCTTAAGTCGAGTAGAAGTTCACCCCTCTGCCCTGTGATTCAAATTCCTAATCCACTCCACATACACATATCACTTGAAGAATAGCTAATTTAATGAAATAAGAATGTCGCTGATTAATTTAATCTATAGTTGAAGTATTAGAAGTTAGAATTCAAACCATTGTACAGAAGTGAAATTAGAATCAAGAATTAAGAGAACAGAATTTAGAATTAGTAAATCAAATTGTATACTTAATTTGACCCTGCAGGAAGTATCCTTCAGTGTCCATGGCTCTGTAGTGATCTTTAGGTCTTGACCAAGGTGGGTGGAAACTACGTAACAACGTCTGCTCTGAATGTTGACGAAGCAGACGTTGTTACGTAGTTTCCACCCACCTTGGTCAAGACCTGTCCAACGATACCCCACATGACATAGTTCCCAAATAACCTATATTTATAAGTGTCCCTGGACCCTGCAGAGAGTACCCTGCAGCGACCATAGTATTATAGTTTCTGTAACCTACTCGTCAAGTCCTTTCCAATGATACCCCACCACATGACGAGCCTTTTGTATTTATAAACATCGTATAATATGTAATATTGTGATAAAGTTACAAGTTGTAAAGTAGTTAGGTAATAACACCTTGATTGACATGATGTATTTAGTTAAAGTACAAAAAAACTAGCATTTAAAGCACCTATTAAATTAGTTGACACGATATAAATGATCAAAACTCTTCTAGGTTAGTGAAAAACATGAGTGTTTTAAAAACAGTTATTGTACGGAATATTTATAAGGAGATGAAAGAAAGCGTATAATCTTAGATAAATTAATGAAGCTGATTAGCTGTTTAGCAGTGCAATATATTAAGTATTAAATTTAAATTAAAGTTAAGCTTGTGAAAGTGTCATAAACAGAATTAATGTGTTGGACTTGGAACATGTAGAATTAAAAACCAACAGATCACACTACGTCGTTAATAATTGTTGGTGAATTAAAATGCATTGATTACAGTTTAAGTATTTATACTGACGATGGAGTCACGTTAGATGTTAGAGGGGAAGTGGAGTAACTAGATAAGAATTCGTAGAGTTCCAATCATATTATGAGAATGACTTGTGAGTTTTTCTCTTCAGCTGTTACTAGTTCATGTTGAGTTGCAGTTAATTAGCTTTAATTGTTGTGTGGTCATAATAATATTACACATAATAATTATGTATCATCACGTGCATCTGCTCCATTTAAATGTTAAAATTATATAAGGTTAGTTTTGCACTTCAAAATATTTCAAAACTTCCAAATGGAATTAAAATGTAGATTTTTAGATAAGCCCAACGCCCAACACCCACGCTGGTAGTGCGTGGAGACAAAGGGGGAGTGTGAGCCCATAGAGCGGAGTGGGTGAGGTGGGCGCGAGATTTCAAAACCTCTCTCTCCCTTCTCCCCGTCATTTCTCTCGTTGTGTTTCCCTTCATCTGTTCTAAATTGTCCAACCCCACACCAAAACAACCGTAACCCAGTAGAACCACTCATTCCAATTAACACTAATTAACCACCTTCCACCCTCTCCACATCCAAAGTGACAATTCGTCCCGGACTCAGCTGACCCTCCCCCAGACCACCACCATTCACATTTTATTGACGCAGCCCTCATCAAGTGAGTCAGTGGGTATTACATTGTATATTGATTGGTTTCAATTATTACCAAGTTTCGATTTCTTGCCTGAATGGTGCAAAATTTTAAACCTCATTATGTTATATTGAAGGACTGGAATGAGATCTACTGGATGGAACTGATGAGATGGAGTGGAAGACGTAAACTTTTGTGTTCGTGTTGTTTGAATATTTTGTAAGTTTGTGTTGGTTGGGGTGCTCATTGTTGAGAGGGTTGAGTAATAATTGAAGAGGAGTTTTGTGTATGTGTGACTTATGATTTGTAGAAGCCACTGGACTCATTCGTGAGAGCGCACAAGTCACTGTAGTGTAAAGGATTCAACTGCGCTTACTCAGTTTAAAGGTCATCTGAAGAACTCACAAGACTTAAAAGTACACTGCTATACGGATACGTGCCATTCAGTACTATACACTTGGAATTTCATTTATTATTGGTTTTTGTGTAGGAACAGTGCTGTAATTTGTTGTTTTGTCGTTTTACAGTTGGCCAAACTTCAATTTTAAGATGGTTTTGTCACAGAGGCAACGAGACGAGTTGAATAGAGCAATTGCTGAGTATTTAAGTTCCAATGGATTCACAGAATCTGTGGAGGTGTTCAGAAAAGAAAGTGGAGCTGGTGGTGGCGACGAGATCCCCAATGGAGGCACCACTACAACAACAGCTGGGGGAGGTTTATTGGAGAAGAAATGGACAGCCGTTGTGCGATTGCAGAAAAAAGTTATGGAATTAGAAGCTAAACTCTCGGAAGCTGAACGGGAATTTAGTTCTGGCGCTCCATCGAGGGAAAAACGATCCTCCTCAGATTGGATTCCTCGTCCACCTGAGAAATTTGCGTTGCGAGGTCACCGTTCGCCAGTTACACGAGTGTTGCTTCATCCGATCTACTCACTCGTAGTGTCAGCGTCCGAAGACGCTACGATTCGTGTATGGGATTTCGACACTGGTGACCACGAAAGAACTCTCAAAGGTCACACAGACTCAGTACAGGACTTGTCCTTTGATTCCAGCGGCAAACTTCTTGCCTCATGCAGTGCAGACATGAGTATCAAGTTATGGGAAGTTTCCTCATCATACGAGTGCATGAAAACGCTCCGTGGGCACGACCACAATGTCTCCAGCGTTTCGTTTCTGGGAGACGATCTCCTTCTATCCTCATCACGCGATAAAACCATTAAAATCTGGGAAATCTCTACCGGCTACTGCGTCCGTACCATGACCGGACACACTGAGTGGGTCCGCATGGTTAGACCGATCTTGGACGGCTCTCTGTTTGCTTCGTGCTCGAACGACCAAACTATAAGGGTGTGGTCTGCTAACAGTAACAATTCTTCGTCACCATCATCAAGAGAATTGAGGGACCACTCTCACGTAGTAGAATGTATTGCATGGGCACCTGAAGCAGCTGGAGGATCGATTTTAGAAGGTCTTCAGAAAGAAAAGAAAAGCGCAGGAGGATCTGGGCCGTACTTGGCCTCCGGAGCAAGAGACAAGACTGTGCGGATTTGGGATGTGGGGGTTGGGACCTGTGTGGCTGTACTAGTAGGGCACGATAACTGGGTACGAGACTTGGCTTTTCATCCAAGTGGAAAGTACCTACTGTCAGTGGCAGACGACAAGACTCTTCGTGTATGGGACCTTAAGGCATTGAGATGTAGTAAAGTTTTGGAGGCTCACGGGCACTTCGTCACGACCATCGACTTTCACAGGAGCCAACCATACGTCGTGACTGGAAGTGTGGACCAGATTGTTAAAGTGTGGGAGTGTCGTTAAAATTATTTTGTATAATTATTAGTTTAATTAATTGTTGTAGCTTTAAAAAACTTAACTAAGGAGTTTTTAATCATTTAAGCTGATGTCATTGACTATTGTGGATGCTAAAATATTGCTGATCATGCGAATGTGTCTTAATAAGCAAGAATGTGAGTAAACAGTACGAAGTGCATTAAACTGTTAATAATTATTATTGATGGATCTTTGCTTGTTCTAAAAAGGCATGTAAGCTTGATACCTGCCTGCCTGCGCCTATAATATAAAACAGCTACGAGGTGTCAATGTCATTATGTTGTGTACATTATTATAATTAAAATTGTTTCAACAATAAAATTACCTCTGTATATCGCTATTTTGATTCACGTTGTTATTTTCTGTTTTTAGGGAACTGAATTTATCCTATAATTATTATATGCAATACAAAATCGAGTACAACCGTTAGAGGGGACCTCATGACCTTTTGGAAAACTTACAACTGAAGATTTAAACTAACTATATTATTATGTTATATTCATTTCACTGAATAGCTTCACGAACTTCCTATTACGTAATTAAGTTGGTTTTAAATAGTTTTTAGTTTTTCTTTCAGTTGTCAGTGGTAAAAAGTTAAAACATATATTGGCCAACTGAGCTTTCACAGAATAACAGCTACTCTAAATCTGAAGTACCTTTTACTCTCCACTCTTTCCCTTTTGTTCCGTGCGTCCCAGTGCCTCTTAAGAATAGATAGGAGATATGGGAAGGATAAAGAAGTTCAAGTGTATTCGCTAAAGGCTTTTGTTCACGCAGCTATATTAAATATTTAATGTACAGTATGAATTCATTCAGTGGCAACACATTGTTGAACGCGAAACGGAACTACGTTCAAAATTCGGTCTTATGAAGGCGGTGTCTATAACCTTGAAAGTGAACTTAATGCATTTACAACTCAAACCAATTTTTTCATTGTACTTGCTACCCGACGTATTTTTGCTTTACAAATAGGGACTACTGACAAGCGAATTATATACAGTGAACAATGAACACGCCTATGTCCTAATGGTTTGCAAACTATCACTATTATTGTAGCAGCTGCCATCCACATAAGTTGGATCACATAATTTTTCTCCACAAACTCGGAAATGGTAAATTCTCCTGTCACCTGTGATGTCCTTCAGCAAAAACCAAGAGAAGCAAAATGGCATTAAACAGGAATGTATTGTATGTTCTCAGTTTCAAAGTTTTCCTTTCTCCCTTTCTAATGAACGCTAGTGAAAATTATAAATACGCGGAAGGTACTTTCAGCAACTTTATACTGGTCGATCAGTCGTGTACATCAGATCCTAAATTTCTTGAAGAAACGATTAAAAATCCATACCCGAAAGCAATAATTAGATGTTTCTCGTCTAGCAGTGTACAACGAATTTCTTCGCAGAGTATTATTGAAGACATCCGTAAGTCCAGTTTATCAGTTTTAGTATCATTTGCTGAGGTGTTTCATAATTTAACGTCATAGTTAATTAACTCCCCAATCAATTTCAGATGACTTCCAGAAAAAAGACAGAGAAGGACCTAGACAAGTAGGGCGCTATGGGCATCACCGCTTTACCCACGTATTTTATACAATCGACAACCCTCAATTTCTAGCATTTTGGAAAAAAATCTACGGTGAAATAACGCTTACTTCACATCAAATAAAATTTTACCAATGGGCTCTGGAGAAGTTCACGAAATACCCACATTACGACATAGCCACACTCATAGGCGATTATTGGCAATCCCAATGGAATCAAGACATCTTCTTACCCCAGTCGCCAAGTACTTCATCGTTTTTGGTGACAAAGCTCCAGGAAAATCTTGGTCAACTCCCGACACTGTTTCAGCAACGGCTTCCTCCAACAAACCCAACATCTCTTAAAGAATTTCCTGTCCTATTCTACTCTCCTATAAGTGGATGGGGAGGCTACTGCCCTCCCAAAGCTTCTACTTCCAAATTGTTATCCGAACTGACGAATTCATTCAATGCGTATGACCGTTTGTTTTGCGATGCCTTCAACCACCTTAACGTTACATTTCTAATTTCATACAACTATGGTGAGTTTCGGTGGGTACGATCGTTTCTCCTACGGGACGACCTTGTGTCTTCGTTTCCTCCTGATCCTGGAGCCCTGTTTTATGCATCTCCTGGAATCACATTTGTAGTACTAAGAGAACATCCTATCTTGTGGAGCAATGTTCTTCGACCTTTCACACCATTTCTGTGGGGGGCTACAATCGGAACCTTTAGTGGTATTTTACTTTTTCGGGGGTTTCTTCGATACAAAGTAAAGGTTGCTGCAAGTCTCACGACAGCCATAATCTCATCACTCCGAATGCTAGACCTTGCCGCATCTTTTGGACAACTGATTATAACAATGGTGTATGGTGGAATGGTTCTAATAGGTCTTCTGCATCCTGAATATTCCTGGTCACCCAGTACATTTACAGAACTAAATAAAACAAAACAGTTTTACGGAGCAACGTCTTTCTCGGTAGCTATCAACCCTGACCGCCTGATAGGCACGGGTGTATTGAATGGAGTGTCTCTTTGGAAAGACAGGGAAGTCGAAAGAGAAAACAAGTTGACTCCTGGAACGTACTTGGATGATGACGAACAAGATCAACAGCACCGCTATGCTCTAATTATGGACGATGATAAGAAGTTTTTATACATCTATGGACGAAGTGAACTTCGACACACTGCTAAATACATACGTCGCCTGCAAAGTGCGAGTGAGAGTGTCCTTCAAGAGATGCGCTACGTGAGTGTTGCGCCAAGCGCCACTAAACTACAAGGAGTAGTAGAAACATTACGAAAGTTGTTCGAAAGTGGTGGTTGGTTAAGGTGGAAGTATCTTGAAGACAACTATTACAAAACTGTGGCACCGTATCTTGTTAACCAGAAGTTAAACCACACGGAAGAAACTAATGATATAACTTCGCTACAGCTTGTCCATGTTTCCACTGTCTTTATATTCCTAGGTGCTTCTGTAATATTTTCGAGCATCTGTTGCCTCACTGAAGCAATTATATCTCACAGCCGTCACAGCAAGTACAAATCTCGAACAAATGCAGGATTAATCATGGTAAGTTCAACTAGTCCAAGTTCAAATTTTAATTAGGATGTTCCACAGAACTATATGGGTGTTCCATGAGTTCATTGCAGTTAAGTTAAACAGTGACGTTAATTATGAAAGTAAAGCTACATTGCTACTAAATAAGTTGAATAAAAATCATCATAAAGATAAAAACCTTGCCTATGAATTACTCATTTGGTCTGCTGACCCGAAGCGGCATTGTCATTAGTAATATCCTTGTTGACGTGCACCAGAAGCCGTCCAAGACCTCGACTAAGAGCTTCGCGACGAAGTTGCTCGTGTTTGGCTTTCAAGGATGTGTGTTCCTTCGTATAAGCTTCCAGCATGAGACGAAGCGCGTCTCGTTCCTAAAAGCACAAAAAAATCAGAACGCAATAGTTTTCTCTCATCACAAAATCATAGTTTCAAAAATATTAGAACAACTGCAGATGTTCAGATTACCATAAGTAAAGTCTTTGACTTGTCGGCATTATTAGTTAATTTCTTCTCAGGTCCTCTCTTTTTCGTCATTTCTCCTAGGTCCTTCTTCTTCAACTCCAGTGCTTGTCCCTCCGATAGTCGACGTGGTCTCAAAAGCTCACTCAACTGAATGTCCTCAACTGCCTCAGCAACACGTCTATGATGAGTTGTGTCACCTTTGTCATCCACATCAACTTCCATAGCTGCTAATGCATTAGTTGCTGCCGCTGCAGTGCCCATCTCAGCTATTGCGAAACTGCAGGCCTGAGTTGACGGACCTGGAACTGGAGCACTCCAGTTATCAGGCTTCGTTGGGGAAGCCGAAACATACCCATCGGAGTTTTCCAGTTCTTTCAGTGGAGCCTCAGGCCGCCCCTCGTCCAGCAGAAGCGACAAATCTTCCTCCGGTGGTTGAAACACCTGCGGATTGTTATTCTTCACTTCAGGTGACAGGGGTATGCTTCCGGGGCTTCCAACATATCCGAGGCTACTATTGCTTGCGTCATTATGCTCCGATCCCAATAGGTCACCAAATGTCATGTCACTCCCCTCTGCAACAACCCACCGAGGGAACGTTGCCCACGTGCCAGTCTCCTCGTCCATTTTCGTCGACTCATCCAACGTCAGGGTGTACACTCTCTTCTCGCTGAATTCGGACATGCCTGCAAAAGTGTGGGTCAATTGTCAGTAACCCTCTATACAGTCAAAAAGCTCTACACAAGTCAACGCTTCACCTTCGTCCACTCACCTTCCCTTTTACCTTCCGAAAGCCCAATGCAATCCAACAGCGACATCAGGATGACAATACCACTCTAACAATTTAAAGAAACGGTGGACAAAATTAAGTGGAAGATCTTATCTTTGCTTGGAAGTTGGAACGTTATGAAGCGCACAGTCTCACACACAAAGTCACACCTCACGATTCACGAATTCCCAGAGCAGCCCGAGAAAAAGCCCACAAACAAAGGGAAACGGAGGACAAGGAATTCGCCTGCTCGCCACGAGAGTCTATTTTATATTCTGCTGAGAAACTGGGGCACCGTGAGCCCTTCTTTGTCTGCATCGCATCGCTTCCTTTTCCATGTCAGCTTTTCTGTCAGTATCTCCGAAATCTCAGAGTTTAGAATCAGAATCGCCTAGTCAAAAGAGCAACTAAAAATACAAGATAGTTAACATTACCAATCTCATCAATCAAAAGTTGATTTCCGGCTTATCTAGTAGATCTCTTATCTGGTGGAGTCCACCCACGCAGAGATGAGTGGCGGAGTGCTTTCTCCGTGTGCAGAGATGGATCGGAGTGTCACTCAGCCATTCATTCATTCGAAGAGGTTGTCTCCTTCAAACAACAGGGATAAATAATGGATCGGTGTCTCCAATAAAGTCAAAAGAGATTTCGTGTATTATTGATGAAAGTGTAGTTTGGATTATGGATGTTAGTATTATTATTCCTCCCCCGCATATAGTCGTTCGTCAGGCTAATCAACTCCTACCACTGCCAGTAAAAGGAGTGGAGTCATTTTCATGAATTAGTAAGTGCTCACAGAATTTTTATATGATAAATGAATGTTCTGTTCACTTCAGACACACTACAGTTTTTTCAAAGTCTGTACATT
Source organism: Isotomurus palustris (assembly GCA_034696625.1). NCBI lineage: Eukaryota > Metazoa > Arthropoda > Collembola > Entomobryomorpha > Isotomidae > Isotomurus > Isotomurus palustris. The sequence continues at coordinate 9,132 of JAQGAD010000679.1, forward strand.
ATTCGAGTTTTTGGAGATCGGGAGGTATTGAAACTGAAATCGGTCATTGAGAGAGAAGGAGGATCTGACGGGCATTTCCGGTCTTTTGATTTTGGGACTTTTGACATGAGTGATTTGATTTTATGGAATTCAATTTGGTTTAAAATAACAAGTGAAGAAGCTGGAATATTCGCCAGTTGAAGTGTTAAAGTAGCTTTAAAATTCTCACACAAGGCTCCTTCTGACCTGATTTCACTCTCAGAATTTTCAAATGAGATTTCTGTCCTATCAATGTATTTAATCCTGTTTAACTAATTGCGTTCATTTATCCTTCCTTGTCACTCTCAATTACTCATTCATTATGTCTACCCCACTTAAGGTATAATAAATGATAGGTCCTATAGATAGTCCGTGTATTCATGTAAAGAATTAACGAGTGTCCCTGTAAATTTTTCCACGAAGGAAGGAAAGAACGCAAACGAAGCATTTACAAAAGGGTCAGCTAATCCTGTAATTACAGACAATCCCACGATTAGTAAAAAGAACACAAGGGAAGTACTGTAGGGAAAATCTACTGAATTTATTTGTTGTTCAAGCCAACTCACCAATTAGCTTTTACGGATAGTCATCCAACAAGTTGTGTTCCATCTAAAAGTAACGAAGATTCCGTGTGTGCTTTTGAAGAAGTATCTTTTCTGTACACAAAAATAACCAAAAAACAAAGTTAGAGGGAAGTGATTCGATGGGGTTTCCCGAGGGAGTCCATTAATACTACGGGAAAGGTTCACTTTCTTTTCTTAAAGTATATCCACACAAGAGCCATCGTAAGGACGGATGATTGAGCCCATCAGGGACAGATTTGGGAGGAAAGGGAAGAAGTACATATTAAGTATCACGAAGGTTGGCTAGAAATAGAGTGAGTGGGGACATGATGAGTGATGATCGATAGCTGCTCTTTGCTTCCTCATATGTGATCTCCTTTATTAGATAACTGGAACTGCACTTACTCACATAAATACAATCCCGCATCCCACATGACAGAAGGGCATCATCATTTTTTACGCTCCCAGATAATGCATAAGAAACTCCAGTAATAATAATAAAATAGGGAGAAAAGAAAGGCAACTTTTCACATTATTACGAGGAGCATTATGTTCTTTCAGAGATACATTATTATTGGCTTTATCTCAGAGGTAGACCAAATTGCTTGCATGTCATTCATTCATGTTCATGTCAATACCATTTGTTCTTCGGTGATTTCATTCTCTTCACTTTCATACACAGTACAAAGGATACGCAAGCACAACCACTTTCACCACAAACATTCAATATGCTTGTCTCCCCCGTTTCGTCCTTTTTAATACAAAAATGAAATAAAAAAGAACTGAGAGAGATTTTTTTCCAACAATCGAAAAGAGACAGGCATTTCGGTTAATATGAGAGTTCTCCAGGGATTAACTTTCAGGGTGGTGTGCGGTGGTAGTGGTTTGTTCGGGTCTTTGATATCTACAACACTTGTCACAAACGAAAGGTTATACATTATTGAATTTTTACGGAACTTTTTCATTCATCTTCACAGCCTCCTACCCATAAAGGATTAGTTTCAGGGTGCTTTCTCCACAAGTCCAGGTTCATTAAGTTCCATTATCAAAGTATCAGATCATATCAGTCCATCAGGTACTCCGGCTGGGAATCAATAGTAAAAGAAGGCGATTGCGGATTTATACCGACGGCTCACTGAACAATTATCCGATATTGCTTTTATTATTTTTCCTAATCGCATGATCTCATTGATGATGAAAGGTAAAAAAGTGTGGGGAATTTTTATGATCTTTCTCGGACCAAGATGTAGGAAGGCAAGCTGTGAAATCCCATTTCACAAATGAAAAGTAACTTTTTAAAAACTCTTCGGTAAAGCAGTGACAAAAAAGTAGGGACGCTGTTCTGAACTGCACTGGCATAGTATGAATTAAAGTGTAATTGTGTGTGATCATTATCAGATAAAATTATACTGTGGAGTTTTAAAATATGAATCTCCATTAAAATTAAAATATTCAGAAGCAGAGTAGAAGAAGAATGTCTCATTTTCTCACGTTTCCCCACAAGTGAAGTTCTGGTGGCGGTCGATCTCATTTCTGGTGAACTCCTCATCCTCATCAGCAGTCATTGTCAGCTCGATTGAACGATCAGGAGGATTCAGGGTCAGCAGTCCACCCACATTTGAGCATTTTATTATTATTTGCTGCTTGCCAATTTCCCCAGATATCAAAATCAGGCTTATCTTCTAAACTAAAATGAGCGACACTCACCTATCTCCTCTCATCACTTCTTCACCTGTAGAAGTAACCGCAGCAGACACGGCCATTGAGTTCATGGAGCAAGTGGATCATGTGGAGCCTTTTGAGGAAGATGGGAAGTCCAAGGAAGTTGTTGTCGCCCAGGACGAGCTTATCTTTTCTCCTTCAGGAATTTTCGATGATTTGGGGCCAAACCTTCCTCTCTCTTGTTCTCCTGCAAAGGAAGTGGTCAAAGGTTAGTACAGAGTTTAGACAGTTTACGTTTACAGGGTAGTCCTTTCGCTTACGTATATCTTTTGACCTGCAGAAACTACACCAGTAACCGTGGATGTCATGGAGTCTGTGAAACCTATCGACCCTATGGAAGACGTTAAGGTTGTGGAGCTCAATGATTCCGTAGAACGCTTGGAGCCCGTGGAGCATGTTAATACTGTGGAGGGTGTTAATACTCTGGAGCCCATGGAGCCCCTTGAGCCCGTGGAGCATGTTAATACTCTGGAGGTTGTTAATACTCTGGAGCCCATGGAGCCCCTTGAGCCCGTAGAACTCATGGAGTCCGTAGAACCCCTTACGACGGTGGAGCCCATTAAGCCTGTGGAACCACTTAAGACTATGGAGCCCATTGAGCCTGCGGAACCACTTATGATGATTTCGTTTCCAGAGGTAGGGGAGCTTTCAAGCAATAAAAAGAAACCTACAAGTCGGGGACGGAAGGTTCACTGGGTCACCGATGATCAACTTCCCCATATGGGACGGCACAGTTTCGAACTGTCAAGTAAGTTGCTCGTTGCGCTATGTGTTTACACTTGTTGACGGAATAGTTTTCAATGTATGTTATCATTTCAGCTTCCAAAATCTACCGCAGGGAAAGGAGAGAGCGAATGGAAGCAATGAAAGCTGCCTATAATAAAACTGCTGGGAATGGTTATGGTCTATCCACGGAGAAGGATGAACAAAACTCATCTGTGGGTGTGGATGGAGCAACCATTGACGCCATTGGGGCTACTTCAGCTCCTACAAAAAAACCTTTCCGGATTCCGAAGAAAAAGAATTTCATAAGTACCAAAAAAGTTGGAAAAAAATCTCCAGATCCAGCTGTGTCTCCTGTAATAGTGAATGACGAATCCCCCAGGATAAAAATGGCGAAGAAACGTGAGCGACCGATTGATAACCCAGGTGTGGACGTGCAAGATACTTTCCTCAAGATCAAGATGGAGAAGAAATCTGAGCAACCTATCGATGACTTAAATATGGAAGTGAATGATACTTTGTCCAGAATCAAGATGGAGAAGAAATCTGAGCAACCTATCGATGACTCAAATATGGAAGTGAATGATACTTTGTCCTTGTCCAGAATCAAAATGGAAAATGAACCTGACCTACAAATCAAAGACTTAGGTATGGAAGTTAATGATACGCTGTCCAAGATGGAGAATGAATTTGAGCGAGATATCGCTGGCTCAGGTATGGAAATGAATGACACTGTCTCCAAGATCAAGATGGATAAAGAACCTGACCAAGTTGTCGATGGCCCAGATGTAGAGGTGAACGATAGTTTTCAACGAATGGAGGAGAACATTGGCTTGGAAGAAAGTAGAAACTATTCAAATTATGATCGACCTGCTGTTTCGCCAAGCTGGCCTAGTAGAAATTATTTCTTGCGACAAGACATTCGAAGAAAAGAAGACGATACGGAAAGGGTTCCAACTCTCTCCAAGATCAAGATGGAGAATAAACCTGACTTGCACATCGATGGCCCAATTATGGAAAAGAATGATCCTTTGCCGAAGATCAGAACGAGTGAAGAGCTTGAGCGAGACATCGATGCTCCAGATATGGAGGCGAACGGTACTTTACACAAAATGGTGGAGCCCGTTAGCTTGGATGAAAGTAGAAACTATTCAAATTATGATCGACGTGCTGTTTCACCAATTCGACCTCGGAGAAATTTATTCTTGCGACAAGACACACGAAGACAAGAAAACAATGTGGAAAGGATTCCAATTTACCGAGCAGATGACATAAGACAACAACCCTTGCAGAGAGAAAATAGAGGTTGGGGCAGACGCCCAAATTATGATTCCTATTTTAACAGAAGTCGGAGCTCGTCGAGAGACGAAAGACAAGATTCTTCAAGAAATGACAACGTAGGTAGTAGCAGTCGCAGCAGGAGCAACTCAAGATCATGAAGCGACTAGCAGCTTTAAATATTTAGCAGTTCATAATTTAAACGAATAATTAGACAATTTAGATACAATAACTACCGTGTTCCACCATTCAGTACAATGAATTATTATAAAACAACCTTGTGTGTAGAATAGTTAGTTAAGTTAGTCATTGTACTCAATTTGTCATCTGTCACTCTAACCTACAGAAACATAAATCATTGTCAACAATTTGACACAAGAAGAGTAAAAGGGGAACTTGTTCAGGAGAGGGTGAAAGTCTTCTTTCTCCTTCGTTATACTTTACAAATCCCTTTTGTAATTTCTGTGGCTTCACTCCGGGTGGTTCTTTTCTAACTTCATTTCTACCTAAACTTTTACTTTTAAAAAACCATTCAAATCACATGCACTTGCATTGCGTCATTCAATGACACTTCCACGTAGAAAGGAGTTCCACTCATGTTCATCTTATCTTTACCCATCATCAGTCAAGTTGCAATGAGAGGGTGTCATACTCACTGCATGTCTTTCATCGATTCTCGCCTCGTAACAACCGCATCTTTTCATAACAATTTCAAGAACCAAAGGAGGTCCTCCTCAGGGGACTCCTGACGGCAGTTTTTGACGCGTCTCATTCTTCACATAAATGTACTAGATAATCACCACAACTGGGAATTAGTTGTAGAAATAGACTGTCAATATTCTCAGCAGACAAAGTGCAAACGATTATTTTATTCATACCAGTTACAATTCTATTATTGTCCTAAATGAAGTATTCATGTCTTTCTTATGTAGTTCTGTGATATTCATATTCATTTCATCTCAATCTTCAAAAATGAGCAACCACAATTAAATAGCTGTAATCACGTTTTCAGGCCAGTCATTTTTAAGCAGCAATCCTCATGACGAGGAATTCTCCAAGGTCACCATTCTTCATACTTGCGTTCCTCCTACTTGAGTCTACGTGCTTCGTAAAAAGTTGGAGTCTCTAATCATCAATCTCACAAAATCTGAAGCTGTAAATCCTGCTTTGACGTAAGCTGTATAACCTGTCAAAGTAGCCTCTCCCAGTCTTGAGCGTCCGAAGATGGCTGCATCAAACTACTCTCTCACCTCAGCTGATATCGCGGATACCTACCAGCAATTCGCAAAGGCGTTATTCGACCAATGGCAGAGTCGGGAGTCTTGGTGCTGCATGAGCGGAGGAGATGCTCTGCGACGAGAGAAGTGGTGCGCTGTGATGGGTCCCATTCCTGACCGGCAACGTCGACACTATCCTCATGATAATCGTCACCAAATTCGACTTGGCGCTCTCTACAAAACTCAACCTTTCACCTACTACGACCGCTGCAGACCTGTCTACTTTCCTCCCCCAAAGCGAGTCTTCCCCCAACTCAGAAATCGATCGCAACTCGAAGGATATTTCTAAAAAGACAATAGGTCTCACTTTCCCCAGATACTCCAGTGACTTCAGTTATGAATCCTCTATCAACATGTAATCCTCATTCTTAAAAAATCTATTCGATCGAAGCTTCAATAAAGATGATCATGATCATATCAGCAGTAAATATAGCTCAGGTGTAAAAGAGAGAGAAAGATCTATAACTTTCCCAACCTTTTTCTGCACACTTATGATTTCAATCTTCTCCAATGAATCCATAAACCTTTTCCAACACTGCTGCAGCTGTAAACTTACAAGTGAATTGGGGAAAGCAATACTCATATATCTCCTATAGACTGTAATAGACCCAATAAAAGTGTAAGCGACATTTCAGCCAGAAAGGAATAAAACGGAATGAAACCTGAGAGATAATAGAACAACGTGCTAAAATAAAATTGTTTTTGAAACCAAGTATAAATGTGGAAGCGAAGGGAGAGATGATAGGAATCAAATGTTGGTTTCCGTTCACCCAACTGGTCAACAGTTTTATAGCAAATTTATTGCAATCATTTGGCTATCTTTGGACCAGCGATGGAATATGTGCATTATTCCTTTTCTATTGTGATTGTCATTCAAGTGGATCTCGCTCTCTCTCTGGTGAGGTCATTTAGGAAAGCACCGTAGCATTTCCCCGTATCACACTTATCGTCCGTAGGTCTCAAGTAGGTGGTAATGAAAGGAAGAAGTGTACGACACTGGTCAATAAAAGAAGATGAGTTGATCATTGATAATAGAACTGTGTGTAGTGGGTGAGAGTCCTTGTGGTGGACAACCAGACAGGAGTCCGTTTTACGACTTCCTACCGAAGAAGACCCCACCAATTCTCCACTCTCCATTGACTCTCTCCACTTCTATTTCGAGAGACGAAGGCTCACAGCTCGCAGTGACAATCTGCATCAACTTACCGAACCTACCACCGACCCACCGATACCATCATCACATTCGTTTCCGGTACACTTGGTCATCCAGAGCGACACAACTCTTCCACAGATTTTACATGACAAAGACATTCACACTCAACCCTACGATGCCTAGTCTTTATTTACAACTAAACTCTAAAGCTAATAAATGACATTTCCATTTCAAACTGGAACCAAATCAACTTCAGAGAAATGCAAATAGACGAAGAGAAGTACAGGATGTCCACAGTTATCTTAAGCTGGGCTCAACCTTATGGAAAGTCATAAAAGATCTCCTCGTCTGTCCACCTCCAACGATACGGCATATACATGCATGCATTAAAGTCAAACTCATTCCCAGGCTCTGTGTAATCGCAACCATTTTCATACGAATGAAGCATTAAAGTCTTTAGTTTATGTAATCCACCTTATCCAAATTACACGTCTTTCTCTTCGGTGCGTGGCGGATCAAATTTTACAACTGACCGTGTGTAGTGATTGTCAAGGGGCATAAAGAAGGATCAAACGGAATGAATGAAGAGAAAGCACAAGCCTTAGGCAATAATTGATTGAGCTGGACGGAAATAATTATCATCGTTTGTGAACACAGATGAAGAACCCTAGTTGGAATTTGGGAAGGAACCATATACACACAAGAATTGACTCGAATTGAGGGTTCCTTCTTCAATTGTATCATTGCCGTTTCTCTCAGCAGAATCGCTCTGTTAAGCAAAGGAAAGCTCATTCAATTTTAATGAGAGGCATCTACTCTAGGTTGAAGAGGACAAATACCCGGTAGCTGGTAGGAATAAACACAAAACAGTTTATCCCCGATTGCTTTTATTTCGGACAATTCTTGAGATTGAGAAGAAGTGGAGTGGTATGTGTGTATAGAGTGTAGACAGCAATATGACCGGAGGAACTCAAAGCAAACTCCCTGATTTTATGACATGAATCTGACAATCGTAAACGTCTCTCCTCCTTTGTACATCTCTTGTTGTCCTCTTCATTTGATTCCATAAAATGTACACAAAGCGGATGACATCATTAACATTTCACATCCACATAAATCCGCTCGCAAGGGAGTTCCAAAATTACGCAAAGGACAACAGCATCGGTGTCATAAAATCTCCAGGTTCTTCACGCACTTGCATAATAACTTTCTCTGTCTCTCTCTTCATGTCAAGTCTCCGCTTACTAATTGAGACTCTCTCTCATAAAATAACTCCACACATAATTATTCCACCTTCCAATGAGGTTGCTTTAAATTAATGCAAAATGAAATTAGACATGTCTCAATACTCCCTGAACAATTAAACTTTAATTGTCCAAGTAAAGCACGACATCCTATCAAATCTATTGCGTGGAAAGCACCAGCCAAGTTAAATTGCTTTCTCTCAACAAATCTTGTGCTGCAGTGTCATTTCTCTTTACAGTTAAATTCAAAGTACACTAAATATAACGGATGAGGTTGGAGAGGTAAAAAGCAAAATAAAAGTTGCAATTGCAGTACTAACTTATTCTTCCTGTACCTTAATGATATGTCATTACGTCCGTAAGGAAAGCATTGTTACGCAGCAGAGAAAGGTTCTAACTGTACAACTGTCATCATCTTAGAAGGACGAAGAAGGCACATGAGACATGATGACATCCTCTTTCTTTCTGTGTGCAGTAAGAATGATTGTGCTCGTAAAAAGTATATGAGACAGAGAATAAATAAGAAGTCCCTGACTGCTCTTTGTGCTTTCTCTTCAATTATGTTTTTCTTCTTTTTTGTTCACAGGCCGTTCATTTTGATAGCTCATTTAGAAAGAAAGCACACACCGACTTTTAGAGAGACACATTTCACTACTGATTCTTGTCATCTTCTCTCAGCTACTCTGAGTGAGTGTGTATGTGTGTGACTGTTACTACACTACTTCAGCTCAGAGTTGGAAATGCTAGAGGATCGTTAATGCTTAATGACCGTATCTGCTTAAGTCCCTCACAATTACAGACACTCAGCCATCAAACAGATCTCTATAAATGTGACAGGCCCTCCTTTAATTTATGATGGATCAAACAGGGAAATGTTCCCAAATAAAATCTAATCTTCTATCCTCTCCTAACCGAGTATATATCCCCGCTGGCGCTGGCTGGTTGTCATCCGCTCATCATCTCACTCACTCACGCAGAATAAAACCACCACCATCGTCGGCATCGACCTAATCATTACATTTAGTGTATGGGAAGAATTGGAGTGGCCGAAAGAAGAGATCCACTTGTGACTTATCTTATTCACAATAAGTAACTTTCCCTCGTATTTCCACACTTCCTTGCCCTTTCGTAGGGATCATTAGAGCAGAAGAAATGTCTTACTTCTTGTGGGAGTAAACCAATAGAATATTTATCTCGTATTGTGCATTGCAATGCTCTTAGAGTAGAACTGTATAACCCTCATTGACTGAGCAAATGTGTTTTAGATAACATAGCAGGTGTAAATTGCCACCGAGCTTTCTCAGAATAAAGCTTTTATATCAACAGTCGTAAAATCCAATGTGAAAGATAAAGAAACGGAATCATGTGGCATTTTATTTCCATCATGGAAATCATCCCTACATGTTCCAACGAGAATCTTCAATTCGATTCCGCATTTTGAGTGTTTCTCTTCTCCAAGGAACACGATTGGTGTCATGTCATCACATCTTTATCTGTTCTTAAGTAAGATGAAAATGTGAAATTGGTTGTGCACGATTTGTGAAAGAGCTAAACCAGGCTGGTTGCTCTTTTCCGGTGGGTTGATCGTGTTTCACAAGAGTAGCATTTAAGGTTGTCAACCCTCTCTACCCGAAACTTAAGAACTGCTCTCATAGTTTTCCCATCACATTAAGACAGATCAACATCGATTGCATTAATTTGCATGAAAGGATTTTGGAGTGTCTTCCCCACTTGTTTTCTGCCTTTGAGGATTCGTGTGATCCTTCCACAGTTCCACACAAGGATTTGTTCATATTATCATATTGATGACTGATGACTGGAAGTGCCGTGCAATTTATCTGATTCTGCGGGGTCGCACAAATGTCTCACATTCCCGTGCAACCCAAACTCGAGTCTCATTTTACTCGTACGAATCAACAAGAACACGAGAGATTCTATTTCTGATCGTCAAAAGTTTATGTAAAACGGAACCCTCAAGGCAACGACAGAATGTCTTTCTCTTCATTTCCTGTGACGGAAGGAGTTTCCTCAATCTCCTCGTAGAAAACTCCTTTCCTCCTTCACTCTCTCCAGATTGATTGAATAAAAAATGCAACCGACTGTCTCTCTCTCTGGTCCAACAGGCTTTTTATGACTCACAATCAACGCTTACAGCACTCTGCATTTCCCTGTGTGACTCCTTGTCTTGAGACACAATCTCGGATTCCTTTTCTTCCTTCCGTATCTCATTTCAAGTTTTTTCTCTTATCGAGACAGCATGATTAAGTTTGTCTGGCTCAATCAGATTCCCCTAAAGACACAAACAAACCTTCGAGAAAAAGAGAAACGAAAAGGTGACGCACTTTCTCATCTTGCGAGGCAAGTCCTGCTCTCTTTCGTTAATTTGTTAGAAAGCATTTATCTGTACAGATTGACAGTGATGCATTCCCTGTCCTTGAATATTTCATTTTTTATTCATCGACTCGTTTCTGTATCAGCCTTAATGTACTTTTTAAATAAGATTTAATTAAAAAGACTTTCTTCAAGAGTAGCAAATCCCTGCAACGCACCCTAGAAAAATCAACGGAGAAAACAACCAGGATAGTATCTGCAGCATCTAAAAATCCTAGAATAATAAATGTTCTCAATAAAAAGAAATCATAATTTAAGAAAGTTATAGTGCAACCGTATTACCCAGTAGAAACCCATTTCTTAGTGAAATAGGTGCAAGTTGTAGTCAGCCACAACCCAAGTAAAGCAAAGCTTAGGGAGAAGTCATAAACTGAAAGCTACAAAAGAGTGAACGAAATTGAATTTAAACCATAAAGAGAAACATAAAAATTCCGTAAGGATTTTCATTTACTCTGCCTTTTCTATTATTCAACTGGTGGATACGTATGAAGCTAAATAGTCGTTGTTTCGTATCTCTCCTGATTTAGTAGTTTAGTGAGCCTCTCCTAACGATTTTACAACTGCTGGATACATCCGCCTAAGAAGGAAGCACTAAAAAGAAGGAAAAGTATGGTCGAGCACAATTTATGCCCAAATGAGTGAAAGCGATTACAGAACTACCACCACCACCACCACCACCACCAGCTACGGACATAAGACTAAGGAGAAAGGCATCCGCAGTTCCGTTAATAGTGATGAACCAGAATCGTAAACCTTCTTATTACTTGACTACACAGACATTACACTTTCATTCTCTTTGCTATATTCTCTAATCTTTATTTTTAACCAAACATAAATAACAAGTTAGGATGCCTTGGGATGACTTTTACCACTCAAGTTTCAACAAACGTAATAAGTTCATCTTTGCAATTTCCCTTGCAATCAAGTGTATGAAGTAAAATTCAAATGTTAAGCTTGCTACTTTGTCACACTCCTCTCAGTCAGACTTATCATATTTGTTACTGAAGTGAGAGTGAGTTAGAGAAGCTGCAGCACTTTAAACTGTGTGCACACCCGGTTTTTGGTGAAGGGAAACAAAACTCCCACTAGTAAAAATTGCATTAATTTAAGAGTGCAACTTTTCACCACCACCTCTTAATCCCTTTCTATTCATGAGTCTCCCGTGAAACCAGAAACCACATTGAGTTTAAACTGACACTACACACGGAGAACCCTTTTCGGAACACGAGACGACTTATCTAAATGCTCAGGTCCTCATCATCATCACTTATGCCGTCACTCTCTCCCGTTGATTAGATTATAAAAGGCTGTGCAAGTGGAGGCGGAGTGGGTGACGAGATGGATTCATGTCTCCTGATTAAGTGGGAGTGAGTGAGCATTATTAACAAAATCTTGAGCCCCACGAGACCTCCACTTACATCATCGGGGGACGAGAAAGTTAATTGAAATGTTGACAAAAGAGGACCGAGAGGTGTAACGAGCACTGACACCTAAAAATTGCACTGTCATCCCCCTCAGTCAGCACAAATTACTCAAACTCCTGCTTTTCTACTAATGCTTTTCACCCAAATTAAATACGGACCAGTTCTTAATTCCTCCCACTCTGAATTAGTTTGAATAAAAGATTATTACTGTCTTCTTCCCTTTTTGGATCTTAATCAATCATCAAACCAAAAGGAAACTCTCGCAGATGGCAAAGTATCATCATCATGCACATAATTTCCAAGTGTCGAAGCTCCAGTCATTTGGCTAATAATCAGAATTCCATATAAATTGCCACACAAATTAAAAACTCATGTAATGAAATTCGTTTCAAAATTTTGAGGTATCCTTTCCTTCCATTAATAAAATCAACTACAGGCAAATACTGACACAAGAAAGTTTTTTTTCTTCAAGTTTATTTCATTTATCATAAAGTATTTCGATGTATTCAGTAGGGACATTTGTATGCGCTGACTTTCTCCCGTATCGCTTTACCAATTTAATCAAGTTCAGTTTTCTCATCTCTCTCTCACTCTCCGAGAACAATCGAGTGAAAAAGTAATTCTTATATTTTTCCCTATTATCTTATTATACGAGTTCCATCACCTCTAAACCAGATGAAATAATAAAATTCCGTAATAACATTAAACTCCGTTGACTTCCATCCTTCCTTGAATTTACAAATGAGTTTCAAATAATTTTTTCTCTCAGTTTCTCCCCTATTTCTCCGTGTGTAATTTTATTTCTCTTTATATCTCCAATCTTATGCATTTGCTACACACTGAGATGATAGGGGTAGTTTACAAAAATTCCAATCTATTCATCGCGACTAAACGATTTCTGTTCGAGATAAGAGTTTTTTTGTGATCCCTACTTTCATTGTAAAAATGTGAGATAAGTGCATCCACACTAGACAGTAAACCAAACTGCATTATTCCTGCATGTGAAATAAAGTCCCCTTCTTTTGTCTTACTTTTGTGTACGACCTTATCAGTCTACGAATACTTTTTGTCTTAGAAGAAACTCCCGAATTGTTTAGTGTAGTAATCAACTTTGTTATTGGAATAGTATCCGTATCCACCGTTCTTCTACGCTTTCAAGTAGGTATCTAATTTATTCTCATATTTCCACTGGGAATAGTAAGGAAAAAATTTACATGTAGGTTTAAATTATGGACAGTTATTCTTTGCAATGGGTAGCTTATTAGAAATGTTCTCCTCTAGTCAGATGTTCCACTTACCCTTTCATTTGCTTAATATAGCAATAATAAAACGTGTAATTTACGATACGAGTTAGCATCATGTGTTTTATTGCTTCATCCGCGAGAGAAAGACTTGTCTTGGTTCATTTCGTCTAATGTTGTAATGAGGAAAGTACTCTCAGATCAAAGCGGTTCTCTTCCTCAACGAATGAAAACTGCTTAGTACTTTATTGTTATGTAGGCAAGTTGAAGTGATAAAAAATCTCAATTAGACGAGCTTACTGCCTTTCGGGGACTTTTTACAACAACTTTTCCAGCCGTTACCTCGTTCAATGACGACGAGTTGTGTTGTCGTAATAAAAAAACTGATGAGGAAAAGGGGACGATGAAGCTATTTGCCTGCTTTCTTATTCATGTTGGGTAAGTTTAATGCTCAAAAAATGGTGTTAAAAATGTGCTAATGGCTAATTACCCACGTAATTAATGGGTTTAGGGAACTTGAAAACATCTTTAAGCCATCAATAAAGCTTTTTTTAATAAATCAAAGGTTTCCTTTTTTAAACTGCACCTCACTAAACTTCCTATTTTACCTTCAAGTTCAAATGAGAGATGAGATTGATAGTTCAACACTTCAAATAGCCCTGAAATTATTTTTTATCGTCCATAGGCCAAACAAGTTTTGGTTTTAGTTGTTGCAATGTCATATTTAATCTCATTAAAGTGATTGATAATGTAGATTTTGTAGATGAATTTTTATGTAATATGTAACGCATTTTTAAATATTCAAGACGTAAGTACTAAACTGACATCTGCTTCGGAAAAGGTGTAATTAAATTTTAAATTTTTGAAAACGACGCTTTCGGGGACCAGAAATAGTAATACGAATTCACACTTTACTTGCCTACACAACATCAAAATCATTTTCAATTACTTATCTGACAACATATTTATTATACCCAGCTTACAATTTTAAGGTTGCGACTTCGTGTTGAGGGAAACTTATATTTTATTATAATGCAATGTTTTGCGTACGAAGTTAAAGCAAACTGACACAATGCAATGTACACAAAAATCCAACAATTAACCAAGAACGGTGACTCAGGGAAGTTCCATTAAAAAGACTTATGGGAGAGGTGGACAAGGCAGAAGTTTATTTGGAGTTCATTTATTATTTACATTTATATCTTAGAGGAGACAAAGAGGTTGGTTAAAGTTCCTCAATAAAAATTCCAAATGGAGCCCAGGAGAGTCGTAATTTAGCGTATAAACCGTGGCTAGCGAGAGAAAGCGGAAAAATGCTCCCGTTTCTTCCAAACACAATGACAAAAGCCATGTGCGTAAACTATTTCTGGTTGCAAAGAGATGAGGAAGAAAGTTCATCAGAAAAACATTGAAAGTGTCCAACACTCATGATATATTACACTCCACCACCACCACCACCAACATTTATGTATGTACAGAAGGCAGGGGTGGGTGGGGTAAGCTGGTAAGCACTCCAGATCTCCAGACTGCGGTTGATATTCCAGACTCCGACTACATTCATCACCCGCAGTGGATTTTTAGGTGAAATAAAGGAGGAGAAATGAATTTTTTCGTTTCATAAAGGGATGGAACTTGTTTCAAAGAGATTTTGGGGTGAATCCAAAATTCAATTAGAAGGCAATAACTCATCCCTTAATTGAGTCACTCTGGTTGTTAATTAGTACGGTGAATACGCCTAAAAGCCTCCTCGCATTTTTTATTCATAAAGAACTCTCCACGCAGGCATAATTTACTACAAGAGAAGTGGAGTTCTGAGCTTCTTTTTTAATCTGGGAAAAGTAATCTCCCTGCATTTGCTTAGGCTTCTTTGATGTCTCAGATTTCATTTTGATGGAAAATTAATCAGTTTTGATTTGGAATTCATCTTCTAAAGGTAAACTTCTTGTTCATAAAAATTACCCTGGAGTGGGTTGGAGTCAATAATTGATTTGCAATCATTTTCTGTAAGTTTTGACAACTTTGAATAATCTTAGTAGCAATTAAATAGCTGATACCAATTTAGATACTTGCTTGAAACGAAGGATGTTTAGTTTTCATTCGCGACAAGCTTTGTTTTCAACTCGCTCCCCTCTGAAAAATAAAAATGAGCAAGTAGTCTTCACTCCCCACAACAATTCCTAATCAATTATATTGCACACAGAAAGATCACACAACACAGGGACATCAGTAGGAAGTGTTTGAGAGTCAACCAAGTAAAAAATGAGACGGGAAAAATATCCTTCCCTGTCAATGATAATTTTGTGTAAATTCATATCTCCTCAAGTTGCCTTATGAGCTTCTAGTGTAGAGAAAGGATTCTTATGGTTATACATTGTAATTGTATGATTCAACATAAAAACTAATGAGCCTCGAAGAAAGTCTCCTGTCACAATCCCCGTACGCATTTTTCCAACCAGTTTCACTTAGGAAGTCTTTTGTTTCATTTGTATTTTTGTGACAAGAAGTTGTCGAGCGCCTTAATACTTGCGTCCTGATTTGCATTTTTATTGTAAATTGAAACCACCCGAGTAGATGTCTTCTTTGATGAGGGAGTGGAATAATTGTAGAAGGATGTGCTTTTATAACGCCTTCAGCTTTAGTTGGTTCATTAGCCACGTCATATCCCTCATTGTCTTACGCATCACAACAAAACAAAACTCAACCCCACACTTTCATTACTTCCGTCACGCTATTCTCCTAAGCTCCTCGTGTTCCTCTCTCTATTCCTTTAGTTAGAGTATGCATGTGTACACATCTGAAATGTCGCTTTCACTTTTCAACCCAATCCGATCCACAATTATTATTTATCCCATTCATTCCCATCTAAAAGCTTTCTTATTCAACAGGACAAAGTAGAGATGAAGAGAGAGAGAGAGAACTCTTTCTTCTTCGCATCTTGTGTCAGTGCTCGTCAGTAGGATTAAATTTTCGTTCATGAGAAGGCTCATTCTAATGTACTGCAAGAATATACTACCAATGTTGCCCTTTACCACATTTATCTTCATTGTCATCGGGAAGAGCAACGCAACGCTATATGTATAGGTGTACAGTATATTGTGTTGAGTAACAATTTTCGTGTGTAAGCATTACTTTCACTCTTATTAAAGGAAGGAATCTCTACAGTGTGACAAAAGGTTTGGGGATTAACAATAGGAGAAAAGGAAACCGGCACAAGACCTTCGAATTCCTGAGACTTGCTTGCTTGCTCCTGTTATTTAGTTTAGTGTGAGTGAGGAGGAAATGTATCGGAGAGAAGAGGAGCGTGTTAATCCATGCAAATGAGATGGAGAAAATGAGACAATGAAAGTTGACGAAGAGACAAGGAATAATTACCTTCCCAGTGGGGTGCTCTTCTCATTCTTCAAATCACTATAAATCCGATTGTATTACAAACTCCTTTTAGCTTTACTGCTCTCACCAAACCACCGAGAAATGTCTCTTTTACAGTCTCTTCATAATTAAACATTTGCATCGTGAGTATAACACAGGCTTGTGTTTAAACATAAACGTAAAGCACGGAGAGGGTGTTAAGTATTAAGACACTTCATTAGCAACTTTGTCTTAATGTACTTCTCTGACTTCCTACAGCCAAAATGGTTCAAGTCCATCTAAGATTATGCTGACTGTGCATTCTACTCCATTTACCTAATATTAAGTTTATACACATTTGCTTTTAGATTAATAAAATACTCTAAAAGCTCTACTCTGAATTATTCCGTGTCAGGTAATTAAAGTTCCGTGTGTGAAATTACAAGTTATTGTGATTACGTAGGAGATTTTAGTTTTGAATCAATATGTACAATACGCAATAATTGACTTTGAATAATTTCATGAATGGCAATCTTGTCTACGGACAAGACATCAACACGTGTGTGGATGTAGACAACAACAAAATAATACACTTGTCTCTGTGAAGAATGTAAAGCATTTTGTCAATTACGATTTCAAAGGTTTTGTATAATGAATGCCTGCCTCCCAGTAACTTTATGGTTAGTAAGTGGATGACGAGAATGTTTCAAAATGATGTACTCCTCCAAAGTATTGTATGGGAAAATGTCATTTTGGAAATCTTATTTCATTAAACTCTGCCCTCATCTCATCATAAATAAATCCGTCTGATCTTCGTTCAACAGAAGTTAATCTCATCTTTGTCCTTGTCCAAAACTAAATTCATATGAATAATTAAATCCTGTCATCCTTTGGGCTACAAGAATAGAACACATCATACAATCATCCTGTGCTTCATTCATTACGCAACCCATTCGAAAGTCAATCTCTATCCCTCCGTGTATAGACACGAAGGGGATGATGACACGAAAAGGATAGTCTCAGTGAGAGAGAGGAAAGTCACAGAATTGGAATGATAATTACTAAACGACAACTCATCCATCCATCCATCCAGGAGTGGATCAAAGTAATTCTTAAGAGACTCTCGTTTTCTCGATTAGGTGTGGAGCCACAAAATTTCATTCACTTTACAACGGAAGACACGAATCTTCTTTCACAAAACTTTCTTGCTTTGTTACAAATATAATTTAAGAAGGAAGCGAGAGAGAGAGAGTTTGGGAGGATGAATTGAAGGGAATGATAAAATGATAATACTTTTGACTTCTGAAGAGACTGGGAGAAAGTGGAGAAGAGAAATCAAATCTTCTTTTTCCGGAGAGATGAACTGTCAGTCGGTTGCTTATTATTATTTCTCATGTGCTTTGTGGCATAAGAGAATCTTTCTCTCTTCTGTTGTTCTCTCTGATATCATTTTATCATTTTCCACCTTTTGTACTTTGCGTGTGGAGGACATGCCACCACCACTCGAGTTGAAGTGTCAGGCAGTTCAGTGGTAGTAATGAAGTTTGAAGTTCACTCGTGTGGAAAATAATACTGTCTCACTACTCATGGAGGAGGAAGACACAAGAATTCTGACACGAGATTTATTACTTGATTTATGTTTTCATGCCCCTGTTTTAGATGCCATGAATTATGATCATTTCAACCGACTTTGAGACTTTAATCATAAACTGTGAGTCTACACACAATGAAAATATCACAAGCTTCTTCTTCTGACTTCCTACATCATTACATTACGCAAGCGAGGAAAAGTAAAAAGGTGCGGAAAAAAGAGGAAAAATTAATCTGAGCCATCAGGCTGTTCATTTCCCCTAAGAATTTCTTCTGTTCTATTCAAACTGCCTTTCTTCCCAACATTAAAATAAGTTTGTCTTCCGGTTCTAATCAAACGAGAAAGAGAAAAATGAATGGGAGTTTCTACTTTCTAAAACATGCTAACAAGCAGCCCATGAAGTCTTTCCCTATTTTTTAGTTGGTTCAAACAACGAAACAACCCCACTTTCGTCATTGTTCTCATGCAGTCGTGATTGACAATCGCGTAAAATATTTATGGTTGCTCTTCTTTCTATTCTTTCGTCATGTTCACTTTCACTCGAACATGTTTTAACTGCGGCAGTGCATTAGACAACGCAATATTTCATGTAGGTCATTCTACTGTGTTTTCTGTATTTGTTGTTCAGTTGTTAACAACTCCCTTCAATGGACAAAAACGTGTCAATGAAGAAACAATGATCAGTGCTCATTGTTTTTTACCAACTGATCCATGTCAATTAAGCTGGATAAAAAGACTATGCAAATGATCCCGAGAGATCAGTGAATGTTGACAATGTTGACACAAGGGTGGACTCAAGTCGGCTGCCTTGAGATTTTTCTCTCGGTTAGATGTTGTCGACTATTTTGCTCTGTGTAAAGCTTCAAAAACCCAAAGTAAAGGATTCCAAAGCCTGTTAGCTTGCGTAACAAGGAACATGTATGCCGTGTGTTGCACACGCGACCTGTCCATCTCTCAGGGCTTTCATAAAGAATTGGAAATGCTCCTGCCTGCAATGTTAATCCCTCAGTGGATATTATTCACAGGCAAACAAAGTGGTAGAATTGACAGGGTTAAGTCAATTGTGTCTAATATAATACTGGATTGAAAATAACCAGATAGAATTTGAATTCCATTAAAAGTTTGGATTAGTGATGGTTTCTGGAATTATATTACAATAAAAAGTATTCTAAGGCAAATCGAGTTTGTTCTGTAACTTGAAGGATGACAGAGATTTCATGTTACCTTTCAAACGCTCCCTTTCCAGTATTTGCAAACTAATAGACACTCATAACTTCTAAACCTTTGTGTTCGACACATTGTGAATTGACACTTCTTATCTATTTGGAAAAAAGTTTAGTGTAATGAATCCAATAACCATAAACATAAACTCCAAACCACATGAACAGAAGAAATAGGATTTTGAAATGACGAGCAAATTGTCAAAATTACAGTAAAGCGATTGAATAGTATGACTCAACTGTGGGACTGATGTTACTTTCTAGCTTTCTACTGCTAACTCACTGCTATTCAAAGCAGAGCAGAACCATATTGACAAAATATAAAAGAGGATAGGTTTCCTAAAATATTTCCACCAAAAGCTAGCCCACCCGCAGACACTGGGAGGACTCGTTAAATAAAATCGAAAGTACTGTCGTCAACTGCAAACTTGGTTGGGTGTAAAGTTGATTTTGAGTATTGTGAAATATGTGGCTGAGTGGAGGGAGAGATGCATTCGATTAGCAAAAAAATCCACCCGAGGAGAGCTGGAAGGTGTCATGAGCATAAAAATTGTCACATAAACAACAAGGAATTCGGAGATGAGCAAAAGGTTGCTCCGTTTTATGACAGGAATGCACACTGCCACTGCCATATCCCTATCTGCCACATTAAATTTAATTTGCTTAGCCTTTTTCAATCCCATTGTTGCTCTGTTGGATTACAATTCCAACTTGGATAATGTTGCCTTATCCTGCCGGTCGAGGCACACGAACGCTTACGTAACAAATGATGTGAATGCATAGATTGTGAATGGAGCGGGGCGAAGGATACACGCTCAATAATCATTTATTCGTATTCGTATAAAGTAGGTGGAGGAAAGCAATCTTTACTTTCCTCTTTGGGAACGGAAAGAACTCTCAATGTCACTCTCTCATATGAATAGAAATAAAATGTAATTGCTTTCACCATAAATATCAACGATCCTTATCCAATGAATATGACTTTCCTCTTTGTAAAATAAATACGTGAGAGTACAAAAAGCATCAGTGCAATTGGAGTGAATCTCATGCAAAGAAAAAGGGAGCAGATAGACTCCGAATGTTGCATAACATTCAAAGCAATCGGTTTACCGTTGTCTTGGGCATGTACTTATTATTGTGGAGGAGTCACTTTACCCCAAAATAGTTAAGAAGAAAAGGAGAGCTCAGCTCCTATTCTTTTCTACAGAACTTCACAGGACAATCAATCAACTCATTAAGGAAAACATGTCACTTCCAATAAAGAAACAGGTAACTTTCAACCTCCCTCAAATCTGTCCATCCACATTCGTTGAAGTTGAAAATGCAGCAATAGTGGCGAAAGATGAAAGATCGCGTTCTTCGTCAGATCTCCTTCCCCCAGAGAATCTATTCCCGTTGCCTTTCACAATTCTACGCAGAGGTGAAGGTGATGATGGTGGTGGACCTAAATTGGCTGCAAGCATCGCTACCTTTGTTCTGTTGAATGATGGGGATGATGGATGCACCACTTGTAGTGACATAAGTGAGCCAGCAAAACCACATCTGGAATCGGATGAAGATGAGAGCGACGTGACTCTCAAAGTTAAATTAATTCGGATGGGATTCCTCGCTGTGGTATTCCTCGTCGCTGGATTTTGCCTCATCTACCCACCTGTTAAGTACTACTTAATTGACAAACAAGGGTACGAAGCTAAACTCCGTAGGAAACTTGGATGTCATTCCCCTCACAATAATTAATCATTTTGCCTCTTGTCTCTTTAGTTTAGTTATTCTTTGTGTAGAAAGGAATAAAGGTATACAACAAATAATATGTTAAATTCATGAGTCACGATGCTACTACCATTGCTAACTACATAACAAACTATATGAGTTGATGATTTCATGCATGCAAAATAAATAAATTGTTTGCAGGAACATTATCAAAGCGTATAGAGACAATTTGGTTGATACTGTTTACTTTATATGCGTTCATAGTTTTGCTGTCATCTGCCCACGGCTGTTGTTTCACCCTCTTCACTCCTACGAGCTGTAATTTCTAATGACAGTTGCTTGAATTTATTTTACCAGCCCTCCGAGATGATTTGCTTTGGGTCTTTGGGTGCATCTCCCACTGTGACAATGGACGGATTTAGAATCCCATTTGGTCTGGATTCAAATGAGTAGGGCTTATAATAGAGGTTCAAATGAAATAAGGTAATTAGCAGACCACTTCTCCACGTGCAGCTCAATGTGTAGTGGTGGTCATTTATCCAGAAGAATGGAATGGAGGCAATTTAATGTGGATGGACTAACAAACTATCTCTCTTCTTGTGTACGATGCCCTGAGCTGGACAAGATGATGCAAATATAATTAAAGACTGCAGAGATGATTACATGATATTGTGAGTGCACACGTTCACGAATATTGCTAAAGGCAAAATTGGATTTGAAGTGGACACTCCAAATTGTAGCATCATTTGCTTCGCCCAGAAGCTGAAGAGATGGAGGATTTGTGTGTGTAGATGTTTTACTACACACATAATTATACGCTACCCTCCTCTTATGAGTCTTTGATGTCAGAATGGTGTTGGTGAACTCGTCATTCATGCAAATTTT
>JAQGAD010000680.1:0-30900 GCA_034696625.1 Isotomurus palustris
TCTGTCTCTGCTTCAATTTTAAATAATTAACGTGTACCTAACTAACTGAAGTTGCTCCCAGAGATAAGTAACACTATTGTTCCCTGAACAGGTCTCGTTTTGTGAAAACACAAAAGAAGATTCTAAAGTAGCTTCAAAAGTTTTAATAATGGAGACGTTAAGTAAAAAAGAAACAGTTTTGCACTCGTTAGATAGGACTTTAGGAAACGCGAGTTCGCTTTTTAAAAAATTTCCTTTAAAGGACTCCGCGTCAAAAATATAAATGAAAACTTTTAATATATACAAGATCACTCAATAGATCTTAGATGCGCGAGTTTTCCGTAGAGCTATTACGTAAGAACTAGTACGATGGAAATATAACAATAATGCAATTTTCGCAGATGAGGAACTAGATTACGTAATTCACTATTACTTCTATCTTTTATTAATCTCAGAGAGAACCTTTAAGTTTGAATGTAATTGTCGTGTCGCATGCAATTTCACATAAGCTGTTGTAAGTGAAAGTACAAAAGAAACTTGAAAAAGTTCCGTCTCTGTTGTCTGTCAACGAACGACAGACTTCTTAACTTTGCGCAGCACAAAGTGAGCAAAGCTAGAAAGTCGAAACTGAAGAGTGACAACCGAGACTTGAGAGTTTGTGCATGAATATCCAAACCAGCAATAATTAAACTATGAATACCGTCATTCCCAACTGTATGCGAAACTTTACCTAACTAAAAATCACAACTGTAAGTATATCACACTAACTAATGCACATCAATCTCGGTTCGATGATTTCCATCAAGGAGATTTCTGAACTAGAGCGAATGAAAGTTAACACAAGTATACATAAATAGGTACTGAAAGTCCCTTGGGAATTTCATGAACAATCCTTCACCCTGTGTGTACTTTTGCATCTTTCATTTCGTACCTTCACAGATTACTCTTTTGCAAAACGGGTGTTCAACTAGGCTAACTCACATTCACTTCTCTCAACTCCATCTAAACGAGCAAAGTACCTGCTGGTCCCTATTACTAACTTCTTGAAGAAACACTGCCGACTTTCCTTCCTTCTGTCCAATTGGCAAAAGGTTTTTGTCAGAACAGAAGTACCTTTTCATTTACTTTCACGGAGGAACAAACAGTTTTTACACGTTAAAGTAGAAATGAAAGGAAGAATCAGGCAAGGAGAACAGAAGAAGAAGAAGAGAGAGAGAGAAAGAGTTTCCTTTGAAGTTTAGCAATGCACTGCACAATTGTACTCTTTTATAACGACATTTAAATGTCTTAATAATGTTTCTCATTTTCCTTTTTGTTGACGCACGTACCGAAATAATTAGCCTACTTGGAGTCCTCTCTGAAAAATAAAGTACACAACGAGTACTCGACACAAATACTTTGAAGTATACTACACAGTACTACACACTCCCCATTTCTATTTCTTTGGCAAACATAATTTGCAAATGAACACATACACTTTTTATAAGTGCGTCCATATATGAACTACTTAAAGAGAAAGTAGTATAGTAGAAACTTCACCGTCAAGTTCCAGGTAGCATTCAAAAGTACTTTTCCACATGTTCTGCCCTTCTGCCTCTCCCCACTAAAGAAATAATAATAAAACGGCGAAACTATTTGTAATTGGAACTCATTAAAAGTTCATTAGCCCTGTGAGTGATGAAGAAACGCCTATTCGATACTTTCTGGAATAAAAGAAAACTCTACAGAACATAATTATGAATCTGTAAATGACATGTGCACGTGTAGAAATAGAAGGAACATTCTTTCACTTCATTAACAACGCATGATAACCGGCAACAGTGTGAAGTAACACACGAGTAGAATAAAAAACTGTTCAAGTAAAGCAGATGAGAGACACTTTAAAGGATTCTTAAGTTCTTACCGACAACACTCAATCGAATAAAAATACTCGACGGTGGATGCGTTGTAATCTGACACTCGTATATTCCTGCGTCTGACTCCTTCACCGTTTTGATATGAAGCTCCCAACTCTGAAAAACAAAAAATCAATTCCACTTCAATTTCTATTGCATTACACATTACATGCCACGCCAATTTCACCGGAGAAAGTGAAGAGAAAGTTGTTGCTCCCCATCACGTCACACAAAATACAAACTAATTTTTAGACTTGTTTCCTTCATACCTAAAATAGCTTAGACATTGTTCTATCAAAACGAACATTTCAAAAAACCATTTCTACCGTGAGATAAAGGAGACTACCCAATGAGCTAACACTAATAAACAATTCAGTACCAAATGCGACAAAGTTGGTTGTCCAAATTGAGTCCAATCCAAATCGTAACTTCTATCTCATCGTGTACAACACAAATACAAACCACGCCAGAGTGTAGTTTCTCCTTCCTACATACGGCGTTTTGTTTTATTTTGTATTTACCGTTCCACACGATTGTAACAAGTTGTACAATGATTGTAAATTACTTTCTAACCGAATACTTTCTCCCAGAATATGTGGGGACATTAAATACTGTTTGGTTATTGTGGAGAATATAAGCATATCCCAACTGTTTTCATAATGTTCGCAAGAGGGGAATAAAATTGTCATAAAATATCCAGTGCATAACATAAAATCGACCGCAGCACTGCAAAGGAAATGACAACATGGGTTTGAACATCTAGAATTCTAGAATCTAGAGAGAACTCTAAGAACATGTACAAATGTACATGAACAAGTAGGCATCGTCTAGTCTTTCCCCGTGCTTTCTCCCAAGTCTAAAAGGTCCAACGTTCCAACAGTTCCAACTGGTTTCTTCTCCACTCTCTCTCTCCCCTTAAATAGTATCCCCGCTTACTCCTTCCTTCGTTGCTAAACTATAAAATGCATAAGTGGAAAGAAGTACTCTCGTTGCACGACACACATTTACTTCATAAAAGGAGATTTACCTCAGCAATAAAATTTATTCTTGAACACGATGACGCAAAGCGCGATCAAATCAGTGCATAAACTTCTCCCATTTTCCCATTATTTCCTCTTACAACTACTTTCAAAAGACCCATTCCGTTTTGTCATAAACATTTAATTCTATTTCCAAGAACCTAAACAAATGTGTGGAGAACAGGAGAAGGGACATTTTATCCCGCAGCGCTTTCTCATTGTGATTCGTTTCCTTCAAAAAATCTTTTTATAGTAGAAACATTTCTGAACCGCCGCAAGGTACAAATTCTAAAGAGTGTAATGTATAGTGAAAGCATAAAACTATGAAAGTACGTTTCCCCTTCTCTGTCTCAAATAAATATGCCTATGGAGGGGTCAGTATAAAAAGTAAAATGACAATAATAATCCACCACCACTGCTTTCAACTTTCTCCATTGCACCACCGTCCTTCATACAAAAACTCAAAACTCATGAATGAATGTAAAAGTTCTATGGTTTGTATAAATGTACCTCCACTCTCCACAATGGATTTCTCATAAATTGCATTCTTTATGAAAGCAGACGGACCTCCAAACCCAACATAGCCATCCATACTCCATCCTATTTCATACGTGTGTGTGTGTGTGTGTGTGTGGGAACTCAAAACTCAAATATCGGACCGCAGAACAAGTTCACATGCGTCTGGGTTTTTAATGGGAAAATCCAAGACACAGAGAAACACATCAAAAGTGAAATTATATGTTTGTATTCCATTCATTCGAAAACTTTCATATTCCTTTTCACCCTGAGCTCCCGAATTTTCAAAGAAAAGTCAGTCGAGTCGACGACTATTCTACCTCACAAAAACACAATGAGTGCCGCAAGGAATCTGTAATTGTTTTTCTTTCTTTCTACACACACACATACACAACGAATTCATTTCCTCGCCATCCGCCTGTTCATTCTGTCCTTCTGTTTTCACATCGTCACTATTATAATGTAAAAAGCCTTATTACACGGAAATAAATGCATACATGGATGCTTCCTGACTTTCTCTGCCTTCTTTGTAACGAAGCATCTCCTCGCTATTCTCGCCTGTGCCTCTGAAATTCAGCTGAAATTCTGAATTGAGTGATTTTATAGATGTGAAGCAAAATGAGTTCAACAGGAGTTATTACATCAAGGAATTTTCAATTTATCTTTTATCATCACCAGAAGAAGCTGCATGTGTTCCTTCGCCTATTCCTCTACTTTTACATTTTGCAACGCGAGAACCCTGAAACAGCAAAACGAGCTTTTGCACTCCTGCAAAACAGCATAACATGACTTTCTAAGTTTCTACACACAGAAAAATAAATAAAACATATGTGAGAATAATGATAGGCAGTCAAATTCAAATGTAATATTCTCTCTTTTTTCGATTTGGTTTGTCCAAACCATCTGGCAAATTGCGAGTTGTCAGAAACCTTTGTTTTCTCATTTCACTTGTGTGAATTTCAACAGAACTCTCTCACACATTCGTTACGAGAACTCACGTCCATCCAATGTTCACCAGCCATGTCATAATAATGATTCGTTACTTGTTTTCATTGCTTTTTGGCCTCTGTTTGTGCCTAACAACCTAAAGCTACGTTCACCAAGCAAATGAGTCAGTGAACACAAACTGATTGAGTGGAAACACTTTTCAGGGTTCACTCAATCATAAAAAATACCTTCAAAACCGACTTGACCACTAATACACCATACCATAACGCTGACTTACACAGAAAAATGCAAAATACATCTACTCCACACAATAAGGTTAGCAGTTCGCACGCAAACCCACGTAACCTTTAGTTTTTAAGGACATAAAACTTGAAAGGCCGTCCATCATTTTGTACGAAGTAAATTACGAATACGAGGAGAGTCTAAATGAATCTTGAAATCTCAACTTTCTTTCTCCGGTGAAAGCAAATATAGTACGTAACCTTTGAAGGAATTACAAAAACACAAAATATACATAACAAATTAAATATTCTGTGAGTACCTGAGCAGCTCTATTGTGCGCCACAATGAACCGTTCATCATTGCTGTATGTTCCCATTCCAACTGTGAGGATTGTATAGTCTCTTCTGCGAATCCAGGAGGCCTGCGAATAATGAAACATCACATAATAAGATCCATCCAATAGACAGCACAGTACGCAAATGGGTCTTTACAAGGAAATGATACACAACAAACGACGAGAATGAATATAATCATCTTAACCCAGTTTCAACAATATAGATAATAGATAGTCGAGACTCAGAGGATTTACTTTCCATTTGCAAAATTACAAATTTATGTAATGGGGCACTGCAAAAGAAAGCCTTTACAATATTACACTAGTTGAAAAAGTAGCTTCTAGTAAAATATTAAATCTACGGATTAAATCCGAAGGTTAGGCCCTCAAGAGTGAACAGGTAGGAGCCACACACGTACATACACAATCTCGGATCTCTTCTTTATACGATTTGCATGCAAATGTTTAAATAGGAAAGTCAGAAATCTTATGAGAGCAGCAGAGCCCGTTGGGCAGAAACGACCTTCAGAAGGGTCGAATGATTTTGTCATCTAGAATCTGAGAGAAATGTAACAATGAAAGAACCATTACACCGTGTAGACGTGAGATTAGATGGAAGTAAAGCACCACTACGTTTGGGTATTATTGCTCGTATCTCGATTTGGATTTCTCGACCTACTAAGCTTTCGTGACAGACGGTGCTTAGAACTCGACTTGACCGTTATTATCCGCGTTTCCCTTTTCACTTACATTCGCGTAATATGCAAAACCTCCTTCGTGTATCTGGAAATCATAATCCCGTTTCAATGTTCACAGAAACCATTTTTAGATTCAATAAAGAAATGAACCAGATCGTGCCACTGATATCCTTCGGATTACTCTTTTTTTCTCGAAGGAAATACTTTGTCTATTTATTTCTTACTCCCTTATTTGTCTCAAGGTAGAGAGACTTAAGACTTCTTATTAATATTGTGTGTACAACCAAAAGAGAATATTCACAAGTCTACACACTCCAGCCACAACCCTGTGGAAACTTTCATTTCCACGAAAATCAATCTAAACCAGGAAGTAATTTGGCCATATGAAAAATTAAGCTTCTCCACTCTCTCTCTCTCTACTCTATATATCGCATCAAGTTGTCAAGAAGTTTGTGAATAAATCATTTTTCCCTTCCGGTAAGTCTTCAAATTAGAATGACGACAAGTTTTACTGCTTTCTTCAACATTGCAATTCATAGGCTACTAAAAGAAAAAGGAACAGAGAGAATGTAAAACGCTAAAATATCAGTTGTAACCTCGAACAGTGTGCAAAGTAGTTTCGAGAGTGAAGTGCTGAATGTTGTGAATTTAAGTTTTAATGTGTTCTAACTACTCTAGAGAGGTTTTTGGCCTTCTGCCTAAGCACAAAATGTTATTATGAACTCACTCTCTGCTCCCTACTTTATGAATACCAACTTTACAAACCTCTGCGGACTATTTCAAATTTAATATTCGTGTAAATAACAATCTTCCTTGGGTTCGTGAAGGGTTTATAGACTCATAATTTTTGGTTATGAATTTGATATGTGTTCACGAGGTAAGCTGAAGCACAAGAAGGATTTCAATTTTGCTGAGAGTGATGATAAAACCCTTAAATATTATTACACATGCCAAAAGCATTTCAAACTCGTACGTGGGTATGTCTACACTCAAATCATTCGATATGAAAACTAGCTACACTAAAACCAAAACCTAAAAGACTAAACTGCAGAATTCTTTTAAATCCCAACCAAGACGCGTGTCATCTTCCACAACACTCTAAGAAACCATTCTAATACACAAGATCCGTTTGTGAATTACTTACAGGGCTTACAGTTTCCTCCAAGAAAAAAAATATGCTGTGAGAACGTGCAACATTCAGATTGGACTTGTAGTGTTTGCCAAAAGATGAGGAACATCGTGTTTCCTTTCCTCCTTCAGAATTCGGTTTTTTGGGTCGTAAAACGACTGCACATTTTACAGCTAACTAAACTTCCCTTACAAGTAGTTTAAAAAAACTCAGCAGCTTTCTAGAAATATAAAACATAAACTACGAGCCCAATACTTCTCCAATAATAATAATTTTCTACGTATAAATAACAACCCATTTGTTAACATGCATTTCAATTTAAATTGCAGAATCATACACAAACAGAGTTCCCAAAGACTA
The DNA here is from genome assembly GCA_034696625.1 of Isotomurus palustris. Classification (NCBI taxonomy): domain Eukaryota; kingdom Metazoa; phylum Arthropoda; class Collembola; order Entomobryomorpha; family Isotomidae; genus Isotomurus; species Isotomurus palustris. The sequence goes on from JAQGAD010000680.1 coordinate 7,101, forward strand.
ACACGCACATTCCCCAAACAAATGAATAAAGAGTTATTCACCCTCGCATTAAAAGAAGACCTACGCGAATTCGTTTCATCGTCCTTCAGTCTTTTCTCCATTAGATTGGAACTTGTAACTCTTTGCATAAAATATCTGGAGAGAGTGCCACTGCCACGTTTCCCCTTTTGAAAGCAAACATGACAATCCAAAAAGGGAATGACGACGATGCGAAGCTCCATTGAGGAAAGACAGAGCATCCCAAATTACGCTCGTCTCCACCCAGTCACAACCACATCGCGTGTGAAATAATTATTCTTGTGAATATTGCAAATTAATTCGAGGGCTGAATCGGCATGAGAGTGAAAGGTACTTGAACTATAGTCGCTATATTACTCGAGCTGAGTGTTTCTATCCCGTAACTCCTTCTATATTGCCTATACTTACGAATATGTACTCAGTACTCACATTCTCTAGTGACAAGTAAACTCATCGAGAATTTATCGCAAGTGAAATCTTCGCTGCGAGTTTATCGGGAGTAAAACAAACCTTGTAATGTTTTTTGCATACTCCTGAATCTCCTTCAACCCGGGCAAAAAGGTCAGGCCGTCGACAAATCCAAAGCTGAGCGGAGACGGACAGGCCGCCGCCGCCGCCACTAACTAAGAGTGACTTTAGAGGAATGCAGATTTCGAATATTCCAATCAAAGTCCACCTACAGTTTTGCATGTAAAAGTTTAAGGAAGAAGCAAATGAAACTCGAACGATCAAAGGAAGGAAGAAAAGGAGGAAAGCTTGCCAAGACTCCTGCCTTCCTGCCGTCAACCCAGACCAACTGGAAGTCTCAGATTTGACACCTCCACGTAAAGTTTGGGTGACAGGAAGTGATAATTAAAGCGTACGAAGGATGTCTTGTGGTTCTCCTCGTGTCTGCTTTCCTATTTCCTATCTGAGGACGAATCTCTACGAACTTCCCTCTGGAGAAGAAGAAGAAGCCGCAAGGATGAAACCAATCTCACCCAGAGGAAACCTACCCGACATATCCCATCCTGACTTGGCCTCCATTCTTCTCGTACTTTCTCTTCCCACTTCCCACGACCGTTCTACTTCCTCCAGCTCCAACACTCCAACATCCTTCGTGTGCAAAGTCACACTCTGTCAAGTATGTGACAATGACAGGAAGATGCGATGAAAGGAATTAAAAGTCTTACAACTGATACACACACACACACAGGGATAAATATAGGGAACATCAACCTCTACGAAACTACTTTCTATTCTTATCCTTATTCCCCACTGGTCCATGTAGTAATGATAATACCCCAGGAAAAAAAGTCTTTCAACTATCCAAAAAACTTTTTGCAAAAACGCAGAAGAGTGTAAAGAAAAGGAAGCGTGTGTAGGAAGGAAGGCTAAGAATGCGAGTTCCACAAGGCAAATACTCCAACTTCCATCTAAACTACCTCTTCAAGACACTTTCCCTTTGGTAAAAGGTCAAAACCACCACCTCTCCTAATTTCGTCCTTCACAGGACAAACAAGCTAAGGATTAATTTATTTATTATCTGTTACTTTCACTCGGTGAAAGCACGAGGACTTCCTATTTAAGTGAAAGGCCCACAAAAGCCAAGAGCCAAGACTCAAGACTCAAGAATAACCCCAATCAGAACACTTTCACCACTTTCACCAGTGAACCTTAAGAGAAAGACGCACTCTCTCGCACATACACACACACTTCCATTAAGTTAAGCATTACTCCTCGTGCTAATATTATTAAATGTTCAAAGTTTCAAAGTTTCCACTAAGGAGAAAGTTATCCACGCCCACGTGCCACACGTTATCAATAAGGATGAGAGTGTGGCGAAGTGGTTGTTCTTGTTCTTGTTGTGAACGTGGAACTCATCTTCCTCTCGTGTCCTTATAATAAAAGACCTAATTTTACTCCCATCCTTGTGAACATTCACGAGAGAGAGAGAGAGAGAGGGACTTTTCATTCCTTTCATTCCTTATTAAGTTGATACGCTTTGCTAATGCATTAATTTGCTTGAGCCGTCTCTTAATTCCACTTTTGGCCTCACTTACTCCTTCCTCTCCTTTACCTCTTTGTCCCTTCCTTTCTAAAGAAGAAGACTCGTTCCTTTTGATATTTCTTCCTGTGACTCTTCTCCTTCTGAATTCTCTCCTACTTCAAGCTTGAACCTTTCCTAACATTTCATTTCCTTCGAATAACATAACAAGTTTACAAGAGGACACCCATCCTCACAAATAAGCAGCTCTGACACACACACAAATAGTAAGCGTACTTTTGAAACGAGAGAAGAACAGCCCTACTGACTTCCTTCCTTCCTCAAGATGACACAATGACATCAAGAAAGTAATGAAAAGACAACTTTTTATTGCTCAATATAGACCATCTCTCATTCTTATAATTTATGTTCCTCTTCAAATCCTTTTTAAGATGGATTTCCGAGAAAGCAACACACAACACACTTTCTTTTTCATTTCTAAACTTCTCTCTCCAACCTTCTTTTACGAGTCACCTATAATCTCAAATTGCTATACACACATTCCCCTATATACTCGCATCTACACTTGTGACTCGTTACCGCGCTACACACTCAACATTTCATCTCTCTCTTTCTTACACAGATCTGTGTAATGATTAACTCACACTCACACAGAATGTAGCTGTGTAGTAAAGTAACTTTCAAAGTGAAAGTCATTCTCTGTGAAAGTTCAAATCTCTCAGTTTCATTTACATATTTCAGGCCTGCAAGGCACTCTCTCGTTTTATACGATGCGAGTGTGTGTGTCTGTGTCTCTCAACTCTCAACCAACCAAAAGTAAAAGTCCCGAGTGTAACGATGATGACATTTTCAAAGTGCGGAGGCTTTGGAAACCCCATAAAAGCGGGTTTTAATAGGCTTCTCGTCTTGTTTGTTCAGATTGGAAAGCATAAAAATATTTACGAACTTGTCACTACGAATATTGAGACGTGGTGTACATTTACATCTTTTATATTTTTCCCTCACACAACAACTGAACACTCACTGATAAACAATCTCGGTAATTCAACAAAAATTCATTTCCCTCTTACGACTTTCGAGGAATCAAGAATCTGCGATGTTTCTTTACTACACAACAATATGAATATACAAATCGAAAATAAATCTTTCTCCCATGAACACTTATTAGATTACACCTGGAAATGGAACAAGGTAATCCTTAAAACGATTAACTCGCCTCTCATCTTTCTCACACACAAGAGTGGAGCAGTAAATACGCAAAATTCAAAGTGGCAGGCAGGTGAGGTTCCCCACGTTGTTTTTCTTCCGTCAGTTGTGCGAATTTAAAATACTTAGAGAGCTTATCAAGAAGCGAATACGTGAGAAAGTGACAGCCCCTTTCACCTGTCACGACCAGAGTTGTCACATGAAATCTGTTTTCATTCCATTTCAAGGTGTTTTCATCCTTCGCAAGATAAAGCAGGCCAGGCCAGCCTATCCCATCTAAAACTCAAAACCAAATCTACTTCCGTAAATGCATATTCACTATTGATGGGACTGATGCCCCCTACAACTTTATCCCACTTCCCATTTCCCATGAATAACAAATCAAAAAGTAGCCTTCAACTTTGGGGGAAAAATCATGCAACAATTTCATAATAATAATATCCAGTATATCCAGTATCCATTTCTCATTTCACCAAAGGGGATTGAACTGCTAAGCGGTCTGTGCCTTCATTCCCCTATACTTATTATTGTAAGAAATTGCATGGGTAGTAGTTATTTTGATTATCTCCACACTCACAAAAACTTTCCCCACTTTCTACGGACGTACCACATTCCCATGGCGTGTCCGGCTTCAATTACTCTGCGTAGATTTGTAGATTGACTCAGTTACACCGTCGATGGTGGCGGAAATGTAATTCTTTTAGTGCACCACAGCTCCCATTCTTAACGCTTTAGACTTTCACCTTGCCCACAAACATTTTTCCACACAATTAATATTTTTACGATAGCTCAAACGATCACATTTTCCACTTTATGAACAATTCAAAGAACAATTAACCTTTGAAATTGGATACTTACCACCTTAATTACTCTTAGATTTAAGGCCTCATTAAAACTTTAATTAAACTTGGTGATTAATCAATACATCATTTGTGAAGAAGACAAAGCATGCAATCAAATTGACATATATATGCAGGCTCCTCCAGTCTCCAGTTAATTCTCACTCACACAGCTACCACCACCTACCAGAATAATCAACGTCACACAGGTTAGAAATCACCGTTGCACATCTCCTCCATCCAACCTACAAAATTACTCCGTATCGGACATTAAAGTTTGTACTTACTTGTGCACATACAACATAACACAATACGCCCCATTTAACTTCACGCTACATTGTTTTTCATCATTATGAACAAGCGTGTGTTAAGACACGTCGTTACGGTTGTTTTAAATGTCTCTCTCTCTCTCTTGCTACCGTCTTCCTTTACTAAATACCTAAAGATACCCTAAAGAAATCCCATCAACCCACGCTTAGCTAACCAGCGAAATCACAAGACCTCGGAAATTGCCTTGGTTGTTGTTAATACAGACCAAATAGAAAGCTCTCTCTCCCATCGTTATTGAACTGAACACACTCTCTCTACCAACTCCACATACGTAATCAACAGCACCGATTGCATTTGAATTACTAGTCTACTTATATAGTCCTGCCAGAACTCTAGAATCCTACCAACTTCCTCCTCACAACGAATGAGACGTGGAAATAGAGCAAGAGCCTTAGTATCCTGGATTTCCACCTCCGGAAATTCATTTCCATTGCATTTTGCATCAAAATCCCCAAACATAAAGGCCCACTACTTATACAAATAACTCGAGTAGAGTGAAAGCACCTTGTTCAAATATACCCTCAGTCACTTACTAACATCCCTTGTATTCGCGCTATTTCACTCTATTTCTCAATTGTTTATAAAAGCATCCAGGTATACATACATGCAGTTATACAGTATACATTATAGTTGGAGGAATTTGGATCACAAATCACACAGAGAAAGTGAGACTCCTCCACCTCAAGTACCTCAGCTCACTGATTTATGGCTCAAGTACGAATACAATGCATTTCTGATTTCCAATTCAAACTCCCCGATTTCCAAACTGGAATTTACCCATTCAAAGATCCAAACATCTCTAAAGTCTAAACTCCGGAGAGAGGATGAGCAGAGAATCTGATTATATTTTGTGGGACTTTCGTCTTAGCTTATTCATGCTATCTGGGTCATTTAAAGAGGATCAAGAAGGCTCAACCCCACCACCACCACTGCTGCTGCTGCTGCTACACAGACAGGAAAGACAAAGAAATACCATCAAAAATCGATCGATGAATATCGTGTGACACTCCGTGTATACTTTCCCTTCCATAATAATAATGTAGGCCAAACTTTCGTCAAGTCAAGTGGGACGAGGGAGGATGACTTAAGCTGTGCTGAGAAGAGTCCCGAGGATCATCATCAATATTGGGCCACGACAGGATGGAGATTACTGCCGATGAGAGAGATGAACCACCAGGAGCACCAGACAACTCCCGTCATTTCCACACGAGACTTCCACAGTTCCACAGTTCCACGGCTCCAATTTCCAACACTCTGCGTGTTGTTGCGAGACTCCCTGCCTGTGTTGTTGGGTGAGTAATAGATAGACCCTTGTGAAGATGATGAGTCACCACAACTAGAACTCATCCTTAACAGATCACCACATTCATAGTATAGTAGTACACACAGGCAAGAATGAGATTAGCTCCCGGAAGCCTCAACTTTCACTTGGACTTGTGCATCTTCACTTGCCATTGGAATGTTGACATTACAATTTGAAGCTACAGTAAAGGACGACCTCCCACGCCATACCCAGTGACCTACAACACTCAAGCTCAAGATTAAACGGAGAAAGTTGGGAGCGTTGAGGAATGGATGGGAGAGGGGATAACAAATGGCCTACATTTCTAAAAATCTGATGGAAACTTCTTTTCCAAGAGAGATACAGTTTATGGATGGTTGAGGAAAGTAAAAGAGACGTCTCGAGTGCCTCAAGGACTCGATGGAGGGATAAGACTCCATATTCCCTATCTTCCTTTCACAGAGTGGAGACTTTTTAAACAAAAAACTTCCCTCATCAGGATTTCCACTTAATTTGAATGGATCTCATTAGCACACGAGATTTTGAATTTTGATTCTCGGTCTTCCGCAACTTCGTTTAACCATTTCAGAGGGTAATTCTTGGGAAACGAATCATACTTCATATTATCTTCATGTACAGTGTACAGTTTTCTTTATTACACTTAAACTAAAAGGATTCCCACGCAGAATCATTTTAAGTTAGCAAATGAATTAAGAGGCATTGGTTAATGTGGATGGTAATTGTGAGGAAAGGGGAGCCTCTGCAGTAAATGGGAAGAAATAGAAAAAGACGTAATTCCAGTGACAGATGGAATTCTAAATGAATGTGGCCAGGGGAAAAAAATGAAATTCCCTTGTACACTTGTCTTGAGAAATGTCTCTTTCCTCCGCCCTTTGCCCTGCCTCTCATTTTTTCTTCTTTGACAAGAAGACACACAATAATGACATAATCCTTCTGGTGGTAACTACGCTTGTAGAGCTTTCCCACCAACACAATCGGTACTAATGATAACTATTCTTGCGTTATATATTATATTACACTACAGTACGCTGGCGGACACGTAGACTTTTGCATCTTTAGAAAAACTGGATTAATTTTAAATGCTAAATACGGGTCCTTCACGAACTTTTAATTCCAAATCTCCAAACTTCTAAAAACTACTAAGCTTCAAAAACGTGTCTGAAAATGTTCTCCATTTTGTCCCAGTTTTTCTATTTTTGCTTTCAATCTTTTTTATTGATTGCACATCAAACAACTTGGTGTACAAAGAGAGCGACTTAATATTAGGCAATTAGGTATAGTCTACAGTCACTCGCAATGTTTTACAATTTCTTCTTCACAGTTCACAGAAGTCTTATTATTATCCTTCATTTACATCCCAACTTTAATTCAAAAGTAAATATCCTTGACACAAGATTAGAAAGAAAAATGTTGTGAAATACAAGACACAGAAAGAACTCTTTTTATTCCATCACTTGTTTGTTTCAATTTAAGTCTCTCCTCACTCCTCAAATTATGCTTTCCCTGTTGAAGTTGCGTAACTTTTTTCTGCTTCGCTAAAAAAGAAAAAACAAATAAAACTGACATTATTAATGCAAAGTTGGGTGAATAAAAAGGCTCTAAATTGAGAAAGAACACTAAACACGTTCACACACATCACACGTAATGATCAAAGTTCGAAGGTCTTCTCTTCTCAACAGCATCGTTGTTGACTACACTTGACTCCCTTCTGGCCTATCCTCTCTACAACAACACAATATTACAGATTACTGAAAAAGCACATTCCCCAAATACTTCCTTTAAGTGTGCTGCATGCTAGCCTCTCCTCTTGACTTTCACCTTCCCTCACTAAACTTCCCATAGAAAGAGAAAATTCTGGAATTTTAAACTCCCTCATAGGCTCATAGCTTCTGATGATTCCCTAAAAACAAATTCAATGAAGTATCAAATTACAGAAGCAAGCATTTCAGTGGAAACGTAAACAAGGGCGTTTTGTACCTTCATCGTGGGAGCTTTTACAGGAACAAGTCAACCCAACAACCTCAAATTTGCATACCGGCGAATACTAAAAGCTACGGAACCGCAGACACAAAGTCAACACACATTCACTTCCCGCAATTGTCATGTACGACTGGGTGGGCCTTTTACTTTTAAACAAAACAATCTTTCGCTTCACGAAAAACTACGTCATTATTATCGAGTTACTTCCTCATGCAAAATGCAAATTAAGTGTGTGGTACTCGAGAAACCGGAATAGAATTTGTACCAGAATCATAGGGCACGACGAGCCACCCATTCTTTACTAATTTGTATGCATTAAATGAACAAGTCTCAACTGCAGTTTATATCATTTTATGACCATGTTTATTTCCACGTTAAAAAGAATACGCACGCAGGAAACGAATCTCTCTAGTCAGAAGTCAAAAACACTTAAAAAGGCAAACAAAAAAACTCGGAATTCTTGTCTTGTTCTCTAGTTATTTAAAACTTCTCAAAGACGAATTCTCAGTATTACACTCAACAACCTGACATGTCAAATGGGAAAGTAGAAAGCATCATTAAAAATTTGCAAACTCTTTGAAGCAACTCAACTAACCTTTGTGCAAATATCTCCTTCCCGTAATGATAGTTATTTAACGCGCAACGTGTGTCCTTGTTACGAGCAATAAATGAACCTGCTTTCTATCACATTGTTATGGGACTTGTTTGTCACCTTCTAAACGTCATCAATTAGGAAACTAAAAAAACACACACCTGCCTGGTGCAAAATTGTATTGCTCTTGTCCTTCGATATTTATTGTCCCACTTTACAATTCACACAATTTCGTAAAGTGCAGTCTAGCAAAATTAGTTATACATGACATCCAAGGATCCAACCTTTCTCCTTTGTGCATTATACAAACCCATACACAAGAATAATGATGCACAGCACATCGTTTAAACTCCCAGGATAAGTTGACCTTGGGTGGTATCACTTCTTCACTTATGTGAATTTACACCTGACGTCAAGACTCAAGACGGAAGGACAAATGAGTCCCATAAGGACTTCTCTCTTACCTTGAGAGTATGTTGTATGTAGGAAACGTCAAGTCAAGTGTAAAAAATGTACTTATCGATTCCACCGAGTAATAAAGTAAAAAGAGTACACACACACACACACACACACACTAAGCTTTCTCTCTCTTTCATGAAGAACTGCATAATGGACGAGAGACTCAACTCTCATGTGAAAGCAGCAAAGTGTTAAACTATTCACAAGTCTGTAAAAGTGACTTTCATACTTTCATTTACACACACACACATTCAGCCACTAAGAGGTTTACACAATTTCAAATCAACTGAAATAGAAAAATCGTACCGATTTCTCCTTCCTTCGCTTTCTCCGCCCATTTCATTTCATCCCACTCATGAATACCCAAAAGTCTATTCAAATTTTATAGGAAACATCCTCACACACTTGTGTTAAATAAACTCGCACGGAGGAACTAATGTGCATTCATATCTGCTCTTGCATTAAGCTGGTGATATGAAACCAGTTTCCTCATTCAGTCTACAGTCTCGAGTCTCGAGTCTTCTCCTTTCTGCATAGATTGGCGACATTTTTCATTCACCCCGACTGCATCTTTGTGTCATAGCTAATAGGTTATTTTACACTATTTTATGCGCAAAACTCACGTAGCACACACCTTCAAGAGATGCTTAACTAAAGTACGATGCTTTGTCATCATCATCACCGGACCCAAAATGTCTTTTACTCTAACAATCTCGTGAAAGCTGGTCTTCTATTGGGCCCATGATGAGTCCCATGTGTGTGAGACACTTTACGACTTAAAGGGACATTTATATCGCCTTCCCAGCTACACACACAGACACACACACACCTTCCCTTTCTTTCCCAAATGTAATTGCCACTCATCCTCTCATAATAGTTCCTCCTCTCCACATTCCCCAGCCTAATCACAACTCCCCTCTCTCACACTTACAATAATGACACCCGAACGGAATCGCATCTCCTTTCCTTCCATCAGAACCTTATCAGATACAAACATCCGATCCGACTGCTGCTGCTACACAAGACACACCTAAAAAACCCCCAATTAAATTCCATCCTATACACAAATGATAATCCCAAACCGCTGATAAGATGCATTATGCAATTCCACGGAATGAAATCCTCTCTCTCCAGCTTTGTCTCCCGAAATACTCTAATGTACAATACCACATGGATTTATTCAATTACGAATTCAATCCTCAGATTTTGAGAGTCACTTACGAAACCTGTGTTGCTCTGAATCTATTTTTAACCTGCTACAATGTACACAAGCCCTAGTATACATTACACAATGCGTAAAAGCCTATCACCTACAAACTCACTAGGCACACCAATCTGTAAACCAACCAAATCTCTGAGAGCTTCTAAAGTAGTTGGCCCTCGTTAGCTCACTCACAGACACAAACTCTCTCTCCCTCATGTCTTTGAAAACAACACGAAATACACGAGACACACAAAGCTCGTCTATGAAACGGAGCATTAGTGGTTTGGAAATTCATAAACATTAGAATTTATTATCCAAGTCTAATGGGAATGGCGTGAAGGATCATGATTCATGAAAATAGTTTTCTCATACTGGGAAAAGTGCCGAGGAGGAGATACCGTCAACATTCAACATATACAACACCAAACGAAGCTTCACTCCTTAATTTCCTCTCTGTATACTCACACTGTGGGTAACACCAACGACCAACCGTCAGGTTTCTATTTCTCTCTCTCACTTTCAAACAAATTCAACATTCTCTACGTCTTTTCAAATGGCATCCATTCCATTTCCATCTATTTACTTTCTCCCACAACCACCACCACCACCACCTTAACCACCTACCTAAATGTACCTCCAAGTCCAAATACTCTTCATTTCCTGCATTCTCCATTCGATTCTTTACTAAAAACTCGATACAAAAGGTCGGCCACTAGTTCAAAGCTCAAATGCAGGTGGGTTGTATTGTGTGGGCTGTACCAATCTCCCAATAATGTCTGCACATTGTTTGCAAGTTTGCATTTACTTTCCTTCCACAGGTAAACTCTCCACACAAACTACAAACCCACGTGTGTGCAATTCGAGGATTCGGACCGCACTTTCCACTTAACAACATCGGGTAACTGGGCCTGGGCCCATATAATAATACACCTCTTCTTTCCATTCCTCCCATAGACCATCATTACGTCTAATGTATCTCCTAAACTGTGCCATAAGTTCCCATTATGTACAACGAAACTTTCCCTCGTCCATTTCACCCAAAATCGCATTATTATCACAACATTTTCTTCAACTTGCTTTCTCTCACGGTTCAAAAATGCCACTAAGGTTTACTTACTTCCACATGTGATAGTTTCCACTTCATCATTCATCCAAATGTGTTTTTGCTCAAAATACTTTTCAAAACTTTTCCTTTAACCTTTTTACTTTTTATGGAAAATATCTCCATGCGCCATGCACGCTGCACGTATAAAGTTCATTGCATCTTTTCCTTGAAGACCCATCCTCATCCAGTTGCCTTTCATGAATAAAATGGTGTAAAAAACTTCCCAAAAAACTTACCACTGCACTTCCCGGATTTCTCACAGCACACGGAAGAAATGTTTTGCTCCCAATCTGAGCTGTGATCACTGTTGAGTTCTCTGTGAAAAATATCGCGTCCGATTTATTCTGAAATCGTGGAAGGGCAGGTGGAGAAAGCGTGTTTTCTTCGTGATGCGTTCCACTGTGTTTCTCACTGCGGAAACTTCTTTGCTGACGACGGATAATTGTTCGGTGCCTGGAGCCTGACGATTCAGGCGTAAACGGAGAATGCTGCTCAGAGAACGAATGTATCCTCCCTGCAACAAAAAACCATACACACAATTTATTATATACTCGTTCTGAATTCAGAAATCAAACTTCCTTCAACTAAAAACTTTCACAATCGTGAGCCGTGAGCGTGGAAGCAATAAGCCAAGCCACCTACGTAAGTATTAATTATTTTCAACCTTCAAATTCTTCTTCCTCTCCACCAGCAAACGAATAGAGCATTAATAAAAGCAACTATTATTTGGTAACCTTGTAGTTGAATTTTCAATAACATTGTCAATATTACATTACATCTTTCCACGTTAAAAGTTAAATAATTTAAGTAATTTAAGTTTTGATGTTGAAGCACACAGCGCATAGAAAAACAGAACCTCCATTGCGAAGCCAGCAGCGAGAGAATAAGAGTCTCTGTTGAATAATAAACTTTCAACTTTCTCCATCAAATGTGCTTTCACTTTCCACCGTATTTAGTAATGTCATCAGCTATTCCATTAGTCCAATTTAGACCAGTCATTTTCACATTGTGGAGGTACACGCTAATTTCATTACCCGCTATTAATTTACGCAAAGCCTTTTAATTCGCAAGGCCGGGTTTGGTCGTTGGGAGTAATTGTCTCACGGTCACACACAACCTACCTAACACTACACACCAAGACAGTCATTCAATTGACATAGTGCGGAGACGTGCTTTCATTTGCTCAACCCTCATACGCCATACGCGTCACCGTATAAATATAAAACTTCCACGGGCTCACGTTAACCAAAGGCGACAAGGCAAAAACTTAAATGACTTTCTGTGTGCCGTCGGGTTAACGACCAATTTTTCCGCCCTACATGTCCTCTTCCTTATCTCACTCTAATCTCTCTTCTTTCATCTAAAAACACACACACACTCCTCTAACTATTCAGTGTAACTAACTCTCAACCCGTACCTACTCTCTCTCTCTCTCTATACAAATATAAGCTATACCCTTCAAGACCAGAAACTCATCATCATGATGAACATGGCTAGTCTAACTTATACAGTCCTCCTTAATACTTACACAATTACTTTCTCCTTGAAAAACTGAAGGTTACTTTCACTCTGGTGCAGAAGAACGCGTAAGTCTTTCTTAGATGCATGACTAAAACGAAACTCTCCAGAGGAGTCTTATTCGTTCACTTAATTTGAAGAAATTAATTTCAATTTTTTCGGACGAGAAAGTACGAAAGGGAAAGTATACGAGCAGACTTCCTCTTCTACGAAATAGTAGCGGCTGTAGCGGGTAGTCTGAGTAGCACAAGAATCCACACAAGACATCAACAAATTCTTCTCATGATCAGATACTTAAGTAGGAGGAGTCTCAGTGGTGGTGGTTAATTCCTTCAGGGTATTCTATCTCGTTGGTTTCCCCAGAGAAAGTAAAAATTAAGCTCCGTATGGTAGCAAAAGTTTTAATTGATAAAAGTTGGGGAAGTTAAGGAGGAAGAAATGAAATTGTAGAATGAAGAGGAAATACACATACACACACACACAGGCCTCTTAAATGAGAGAAGGTAAGCGTAGGCATTTAATTTAATGGTGTGGATAGATCGTTTCTCTTCCTACAAACTTTCACTTGTGCCAAACATTCAACGATTCAAAATTCAGCGTTACGAGGAGAAAGTAAGTCACCACTGAACATTGCATTGTTATTGTCTCTCTTGCCAAAAGGTGTATATTCGTTCTACACTAGCGGACATTCCTATGGCTTTCTTCCTTCCCCTTTCTCCAGTCTTTGCATAATTCATCGATAAAGAATCCGGACATTTACAGAGGAACTCTGTGGAGAAAGCACGCTGGTTTTGTAGACGTCCGTTGTCCGTTAATGAGTCCACTGCAGTGCAACCTAATTTACAACTGCACTCGTAGACCACAAAGAACGACTTCCTCCCATTCTACTTTGTCACCACTACCACAAAGTAAAGTGATTAATTAAACAGTTATTTGTTTCTTTGAGAAGTTCTGACACAATATTCCATTCATTATCCTTGTCAGGCTGAAAGACACATTGATTGGTTTGGCATTGAACTTGTGACAAAAATTCTAAGCAGGAATTTGGATTCGTCAAGGTAAAAACGAGTTGTTAGTCTAAGTAGGCTTCTACTGTATCAGACATGTTAGCCTTTTATTATTTACTCCACAGCTTACTCCAAGTCCAAGAGTAACTGTGTGACAAACTCTGCACCTACTTTCTTTGAGACTTCTCAAAAGAACTCCATAGCTAGCTCAGCTCCATTAGCTAATGAATGGCTTCAGGCGTAGCAATAATTAATTATTATTTGAGTAAGCTCTGACATGTCCCGTGAAGTTTAGGTGTTTTGATGAAAGCCCTTAAATTATGACAAATCTTACTTTTGAAGATCTATGCGTACTAGCTTACTGTTCCACTTGTCCTTCTAATCTCGTGTTATTTTGAGTAATAGTCGTGTTGTCCCAAAGTCTCCAGGACTCCAGGACTCCAGGCAGCCTTGTAATACTCTCGCATTTGCCTACATTTCAAAACTAACTGGCAACTGGAAAACTAGCACCCCAACATGCTTCCACAAACGGATCAAGTTCCACTGAAACGTCCTTCGCCCGACTTTCACAACTCCAAAACTTGTCACTTCATTTCATTCAAGGAAACTCATGTTTTATAATTTCGTTTGTTAGGCTCTCCCAAGTCACCACCATCAACGAACGTGAGCCAGAGTGCCTGAGAGTTTGGTCAAAGTGATTAAAATAAGTAGAAAAGCATTTGTCATGTGTTCCCTTCTCTCTTTGTCATCCGAGTTTATAACTTTCTACTTAAAACCACTTTTGAGCTTCTCAAAACACTTCCTACGAAAAACACCGAATCCCGAATCCTTCGTTGTACTTCAGAGAAGTAGAACAAATAGAACTCGTCGCGTTTATAACGAATTTACCCGATAATACAAATGGATACCAGGAATCTCACTGTCCCTTTTTCCCTGTTTGGATTAACGCAATATCGCGTGTACTGCCAATTCTTTCTTTTATTTCTGCTTATTGTTGCTAAAAAGAAGCCAAATCTTTACGCAAGAGAAACCTGTTCCTGCAATTCCCGAAGTCTCAACCTGCCCGAATGAACAAGAGAACAACCATAAAATTCCTAAAGAACATTGCAAAAATTTTAAGCACGTTTTATCTTTACTTTCATTGCTGTTCTAGCGTCCACGTCCACATCCTCGTATTGTAACCCACAATGGAAGTGTCTCTCTACTCTCTCTCTACCTTCACACGTTAAACTTCTCTTGTCATTCCCCGTTAAGATCATCCACATCCACAGGATGCCAAGTAAAACACCACCACAGCCTTCCTGTAGGCCAACAAGCACTGGGAATTCGCACACGTAACTCCTAACTATCCAACTATCCTCTCTATATCCACTGAACTACTCGTGTAGTATTCCTTTCACTTTTAAATAATACCTTTCCACGTTTACTTATTACACCTCCTCGTTTCATTTCTTATCACGACATTCATCCAACATCACATCTTCCAGGCAATCACACATCCTCACACACACACACTCGATTTGGTTTGTAACGGACGAACTTGTTCCCTGGTAAATACTCTCGCAGTTGTCTACGATGTTGTAAAACTAGTGGTCTTCAGGGATATTGGAGAGAGAAAGTTGGGGAGAAAGGAAAGTATGCAGTGCATTCAATTGCATGAAGTGTCTAGTGTGCTCCCTCCCATTGCCAATGCTGATCATGTAGAACTTAACACACATCACAGCGTAACTTTGGGAGCTTCGATTGCTACCAGGAGACATGGCCAAACCACCGACAGAATATTGATGTCACTTACACTACGAAATCTGCTACTACCAGAACACTTCTTTACCCAATGACCCGATTTCTCTAAGGTCTAAAGGTCTAAAGGTGTTGTACATCTTTCCCTTATGTGACCTATAATACATCCGACATCCTTTCCACTTAAACTTAAACCCACACCCTTTCGTTACGAGTCTTCCATTCATTCTTAATGTGTATAGAAGGGAACCACACAGGAATTTCCAATTTATTCGAGTATCGTTAATTCATTTGTCTCTCAAGTGTTTCTGCTTCTGTAAGTGTCATGTAGTGTGTATCTCTAATGCCAAGATCCTTAGTAGGTATCGATCTTCTATCTCTCTCATCTCTCTCTCTCTCTTCATCCAAGTTCACAGAGTTGTTTCTGACATGCAATTTCTGTGTGCGAAGTGAGTTACACCGAACAAACTGATTTTGCAATGATTCAACTTGGTGAATATTCCCAGAAATCGGGAGCTTCGAAGAGTAGGTTTACATTGTGTGCGTCCTAAAGCAGAAATGTTTTGTAAGCATAACACACACACAGCATAATATTACGAATCTGTGTTGTACATAATTCAAGGCTCGATTCTTGTTGCTTGGGTTTGCGATTTCAGATGTATTTGAAATACCAAGTAGACTTGTGGTGGCCTACTCACTTCCAGGCTTCTCTACAATAAATATATCTTTCTCTACTCAAGGACAAACTCCACTGCACTGCTGCTATCACTTCAAAGGCTCGCGTGTGTTGCAGCTTTCTCCATTGTAAAAGTAATGTGAGTGCAAATAAAACCTTACTTGTCCTTGTCTAGCTTGGAGCTCAGTGTTGCAAAAGCACAATGAAGATTTGTTGTCTCTTCCCTCATCTACCGCGTGGCACAATGAAGAAAACAGGCTTTTCGGCTTTACTTCCCTTACCACCGCAGTCATACATCATCACCAGACTTTCAAACACTCTCTCCTTCTCTACAGTGTATGGGGAAAGCTCAAGTGATTCCTAAAAGTAGGTCTACTGGACTCCTCTCTACACTCTACACTCTACATATGCTGTGTGTTTCTGTTTGAATTCCATTTGAAGAAAGTCCTCTGAGCAAGCATAACTTTCGACTTTCAAACTTTTCACAATTTACCAATATATTAAGGATAACAGGCTAAAAACTTCCTCAAAAGCTTTCTCCTTAGAAGCTACGAAAAGAAGTGCCTATGCACGCATTTTATTGCTTGCTATACAAAAAGTGTTTCTTACATTCCCTGTTATTTCCTTACCGAAGGAAAAGTCAGTTTGAATGCTTAAAGGACCTCTCACAATTATTTAGGTTAATAAGGAAAACAACTTACTTGAAAAAAGTTAGAAAAGCTATTCAATTCAAAGCAACGAGTCTTTTATTCTCTCCACTTGTATTCATCCTTCACTCGACCTTTCAAGTGGTCACTTTCACCATAAGAAATATAATCCCCATTCATTCTCTATAACTTACACACATACAGTACGAGAGAAAGTTCTGCTACACAACTGCGACGAAATAAAAGGTCACCCATAATTGATACGCTTGTCATCATCATGCAACTCCATAAAACATGTGTATAATGTGCCTTACACCTTCAATAAACTAGCCAAAAATAGAGTAGCAAAATAAATAATAGCACCTTAATGATTTCATGTGTATAGGTCAGTGAGCAACTAGAATAGACCATCAGAAACTTATTATACTCAGCTACCAAAACCAAATAAACTTGTACATTAGGTTACTTTTTTATTGGGCCTATAATGGAAGCTCCAAACTCCAAACTACTCAAACCGCTGCACACTGCATGTAATAATAACACGATGAGTAGATCACATTCGATTATTCTCTTTGGATGATGATTCCCTGAGCGCATAAATATTTAGGAGAAAGTGATCCAAAAGTTGTCATCATCATCGACTACACTTCCATAACAGTCAACTTCAGTTAAACTTCAATCGTTACGAACTCAAATAAAAGGATATCATTAATTCAAAGAGTCCTCCGTATAATACGCTCCGAGTCTCGTCTCCTCTCGTCTCCCAGTCTTTTTCAAATGGGTTATTGTAATTTTATGACACAAATGTCGGACTCTTCACTTCTTCCCTGCGGAACCCTACGCAGCCTTTACTCATCCCTTCCTCAGGTCTCTCATCTACTCCCAACTTCAAACAACAACTTTTTTCTCTTAAAACGAACTAGCTCCACTAGATAACTAGATGACTGACTGACAACAAACAAAATCCACTTTCTGCCTCCTCATGTTAAACTAGAGTTGACTTTGTCTTCTGCTTTCACTTAAACTTTCACCGTGTTTTCATTATTTTAGCAAGCAATGAAAATAACCGGTGATGCTGCGTCTGTCTATGATTACTTCAATGTGTCTACTTTCTACTTTCTCCCACGGCCCATTCATCACTACAAATTCTACCCTCTATTTTCATCGTCATCGTGTACGCTTTAAAAACCACTGTGGCCATAGTTTTAAACAGCATTTCCGTTTGCAGGTTCTACTGCCACTGCCGACTCTGCGGCAATATTTTGCCTCTGTGCATTCGCATATTTCGCATACACAAGTTAACTGGGGAATACTGCATAGGAGGCTGCGTCTGCAGAAGCAATCTTCGTATATATAAATTTCAACCGGACTTTTAGAAGCTTTACTAGGAATGCAGCTTTGAATTCTAAAAATCAAATGCTCCAGCATCACAAAACGCAGTAAAATAAATGCTGAGGTTTCTCTCTCCTCCTCCTCCTCCGTAGTCCTCCGTAGTCCAAATTATTTTCCATACACATCCATTCAAATATTTTAGGTACTTTCCAAACTCCAAACTATGCAAAGATCTGAATGAAACTACGCTTTGCGGTAAAGAATGAAATGTTCCAGTCAAAACTCGTGAATCGGAACATCCAACATTGGAAGTCCTCAAAGTATTTCTTCAATTATAAATGTATCCTTCAGTCTCCGCAAACAAAGCTATTTATTTATGTCCTCAAAGTACATTTATTTTAAGAACGCTCCTTAACCACAAGCCTATATAGTTTTGTGGTGGTTACCACTAACTCTAACTCTCTCTCTCTCTCCCCGTATCATTGTACAACACGAGAGAGTACAAATAACATTACACAGTAAACACAAACTTCCCCACTTTAGTAGGCACATCATCACCGGTCGTCAACTTTCCTAGTAAATTTCTCCATGAGAAAAGAACATCAGGTGAAAAAGGAAAGAATGGGAAAGCATACAGAGAAGAAACCGCTACACTTCCAACGATCCAACGTCACACAGGCCACAAGGCGTCAGTTGCACTTCTCGTAGGTGAAATGTGTTTTACATATTGACTACGTGAAGAAGACTATCCTTCCTCTTCACTACCGAAGCGTACAATGTAGAATTCAGAGTCGATACTAAAGATGGAAATAGTGGAAATACAGTAACTCTTTGAGCTTGAGCTCAAGCAATTTTCTCCCACGAACCCAATGGGCATTTTACACTGCGATAACTTCCCCATCTCGATTCTCGATTTGTGTAGACTTTAGAGTGTGCAGACTTCTTTGCAGTTTGAGTGGTTCACTTGCAGAGGCTGTGTAGCAACCAACAAGACATTGTAAAAACAAGAAAGTCTCTCTCTCTCTCTCCCACTGATGTTGTACATTATACACTTTGGCATTTGAATATGGACCTTTCTTTCCCTGACGTTAAAATATTGACCTGAAAGTACTACCCAACTATCCCCATCGATCAACCAGTCCAACTGGCTTTCATTCCTTTCTTCAGCCACCGAAATAACTTTGCTCGGAAGTTATAATAGTCCCTCACTCTGTGCGGAGGTTGCCTGGACTTTGAATCAAAGCTTATTCCTCCTCATTCACCTACTTAATCTGGAACACACAAACTACAAAGCCTACGCGAGGATTTTTCCCATAAGCTACAACCTACAACACTACCTTCAAGGCTTCAATTCAACCTTATCTGCATTCCTCGTATCTTTCGTACTTCAGTGATGCTCTTTGATTTGAAAATGTTGTGGGCGTGTAGTCTCAATTTGGCAGGGAAAGTTTTACTTTCCCCTTTCCTCCATCGTTCCATCTTTCCACACATATTCAGGCATGCATATTATATGAAGGTAACGTGCAGTCGATTTCCCTAAAAGTGATACTTACCTAACCTATATATCTCCCTACGTAACTACCAACAGTCTTATTTAACAACCAGTTTGGTACGGTTCCAGCAGGGCTTCTCACAGAGAGTAAACCGCCTGTGTAGGTAGATTAGCAAAGATAGAAAGTAAAATGAAAGGGTGTGCAAAACAAACCTACAAAGACAGACTGTATGTTGGCTGAAGGTGAACTTCGTGAAAGTGAACAGAAGAAGAAGCTCGTTAAACCGTCAAACACAAATTGGAAATACTTTTTGCCTTTGCAATTGCCCAGCCTTCGTTTCCCTATGTTTCTTCCATTACCCATCCAGCTATTTCTAAATTTAGTACACCGTTCAACGTTGTCGTGTATCGATTTTTCTTGCAGATTTCCTCAGTCACCTACTTCCATCAGCCTGTCTGTCTCTCCACCACCAATCCTGCCATGTTCAGAGTAATTAGACCGTCACTTTTGACTGTTCAATTGATGAATTACATAGAATAAGATCCATACAATGGATGAATTAATCCTTCACTCTATATCGTTCAAATCTCCCCATGAAGGCCACAAGGCAAATCATTTCTTGTGCGATTTTTACAATTCTTCACCTTCAGTTCATTTGTGTTCAAATGTTTAATTAGGTTACCTATTGCATGCGAACACAAACTGCCAGACACACTATCATTAAACTGTGTTTTATCAAGTAGGAATAAAGTTCCAATTTCCAATATAATGCAAAAAATGCCTAATTCTGCACATAACTAGAGCACAACGCGTAATTTACCTGTCTAAAGTGTCTGTCGTCTCTCATCATTAAAACTGAGTTTTCTGCACTAACAATCCCTTCACCATTGATCTTCCACTGATAACTTTAATCACAAAACGACGAGCTGACCTTTACTATAGGCCAATTACAACCATTAGTCGCTACCTCTGCGTGGAGCAAGCTGAGTGAGGCCAATTGCACACAAACTAAATGAGAATTTCCACGCATTAAATAGTCATTTAGCTATTTACTAACTTAGTCCACGGTGCTTCAGTGTTACGTGAAAAGTGGCTGGAAATACGTGAAAAGTCTCAAAGGTCTGTGAACGCTTCATGGAACCCATCCCTCAGAGTATAACAACTTACTGAAGCGTTCTCCACGTGCACATGGATTATTTGCAACCAACTTTGAGTTCACTAACTGAATTTACGCATGTAATGTGGTCAGAAACCTCAAAGGAATTCTCCGTTTCCGGAGGATGAAAGTCCGACTTTGCTTGCTTTACTTTCATTTCCAACGGCATCCACTCTCGCAACATTCGACTTTCTTTTCACATGTGACGTAGTAAGTCTATACTAACCATAGAAGAACAATAGCATAGTGAGCAGACACAGTGAAAGTAGCGAAAGTAGTTCCCAATCTCATGCACGAATGTCTCTACCCGTTTTCCCGATAATAACTTCGGATTAGTTGGCAACTTGTCCGAAATCAAGGATGACTTTTGGCCTCGAGTTATTTGAATTCCGTAAGAATGACTCCCAGTGGGGGAAACTTCCCAAAGTAAAGGATAGTTACATAGTTTGGCTTTACCCTGCGGTTACAGTTTGACCAACGAGACACAAAGTTTCAAACTCTTCGTCGTCCGCCTCCTTCCTTCCTTCTGTCCCAATGTAACCTGAGCACTATAAACACCATAAGAACCTAAAATGAAAACCTACGAGTGAACTCCTAGTCCAAGTCCAAATTCACTTACACACAATTTCCCCCACTGCCAAACGCCAAACGCGTGTGTGATTTGGATTCCAATGAGACACAAGAAGACTTCAGAGAAGTACAGGCGATAGTCATAATCATATTCCAGCATATCTCATTATTGCCCTCAACCACCACACAGGCCAAAAGCATCTCCAGCAACCAGCAGAAACGTAAAATTCAAGTCCAACCATTTCAAACCTCTTTCGCATAATGGCAAATGACTTTATACGTCTTGTCCAACTCATTTCTTCCATATTACATGTGTCTCGTCTCTTCAGTAGGAAATAAAATGTTTCAAAATCGGTTCACTACCATTCTACCCACAATTTCCAATTTGAGTCTTGCCTTTTCTTCCAAAAAACCTGGCCTTCCAGCGTCCAACTTCTTAAATGATGTGGTTGAAGTGTTGAAGTGTCTTTATTCTTGTAAAGTGACCTCACATTAACCTACTTTCACTTGTCATAATGACATACACTGGGTAAATGGCAGGTGTTTCAAACTTCAACCCACCCGCTGGTGAAAGGGTAAAAGCTCGATCATCTCTGTTACACACCTTCTTTCAATTGTCATTAAATAATCCCAATTCCCTAACACTATCTACGTATGATAAAGTATTCTACATCTCACATAATAATTAGAATGGACTCACAAACCAGCACGACCTACACCGCAACGTTAAAAGTCGGATACACGATTGTTATTTATTGTTGCCTTCCCAAGCTTTCTCTTCCATTTCTTCATACTATTATACCTTACGTAATTTCATAAAACCACCGTAAAACCCCGTGGAATTTAAGTACGGTTGGTGTACAAACACATCCCGTATCCCGTTAAAAAAGTCTCTCTTCCTTTCGTGATCTCAGAGAGGTATAAAAAACCGGGTACACATAAAGCTCGGCTACCGTGGTTAAGTTGATTTAAGCCAGGATAGCAATTAGCACGAACCTCCGCTCCTGCAATATAAATGTCTCCCTGTTGTTGATGTCTTTTTCATCTTTTTTCTCCTCTCCTCCGACTCCTCTAAATCAAGAACACATCTTTCACTAAAATTCCTGCCAAAATGCACTCACCATGTATCTCATTTAGTGTCTTCTCTCACGACACAACACGCTAAAAGCTTCTGAGAGATTCACACCGCTGCTACTACACAATGCTACAAGTCTCCTAGTCTCCAACTCCATACACGCATATCATCTCACACACGACTAGAACTAATCTCCTAGCTTAAGATGTCTCCTAGCTTCTCTCTCTCTCTCTCATTCTATAAAAGATGATGGTGGATTATAGAAGAACAGTGTGCTGATTTCCAAGATTCCAAGTGCGTGTGCACAAACTGAGAGAAAGCATATCTGCTGCAATACTTGTGGTTGGCCTATGGCAGACTTGAGACCATTAAGGAAATCATCACACGCTCCTTAGCCACTCAGCCTGCAACACTGCAACTCTCGTCGTCTTCTTAAAGTTCATCAGATGAGCTCGTAACTCACGTTCCTTCATTCCTTCCTTGTGAGTGTAAAGCTGAATGCGTGTCGCTAAAGACAAAATATCACGCTGAGAAATGAAATCATGTGCATGTGTGTGTGTGTGTATGTTTTACTTTGTAACCCTCCTCCTTCCTTCCTGTCAACCTTACCCTCTCTCCGGTAAAATATGACCCAACTAATTTTAAGACCTCTAGGAATGCCGGCAGAGGAGGAGATGAGGCTGACAACTCCCAAGCAAACTCTAATTTCGCTTTTAATGTTATTATGAACTTGTGGGTTGGAACGGAGAGAGACAGGCCAAACTCTTCCAAACTCAATTTCAACTTTTTGAAAGCCAAAATTAAATGATGGCAGCAGTAAGGAAAGAGAAACAAGAAACACATAATCCGCCAAGGAGTAAACCAGCAAACCAGTAAACCTTCCTTCCTTCGTAGTAAACTAATATGCTCTCCTGCTGCTCCAGACATGTCACCAGATATGGAATCATCATCATCATCGTCTTCCCTTACTTCCTCCTCTCTCTCTCTCCTGTCAAAACTCATAAAATCCACCGAAAATGTTTTCATTCCACTTTTCCAACTGAAATGAGGTGTGTGTGTGTGTGTGTGTGTGTGTGTGTTGTGTGTGTGTGTGTGTGTGTGTGACTGTAAGTGTAAGCAACTTCTCTCTCTCTCTCCATTTAATGGTCCATACAAAACCCTAATGTTGTTGGTATGTTTATTGCAAAAATAAATTATATTCTCGATTCTCGTGGAATGTTTGCTTCACACGGGAAATCATAAAGCATAAAAAAGGCTGAGAGGAAGTGAGAAACAAATAATTATTATTATTCTCACCGGGTGAATGGAAACGGGAGAAACGTAAATCCATCAATGAAAATATTATTCTCGATTCTACAGAACTATATACTTTCCTTTCGTAGGTACTTTACAACACTCATTTACAATTCTGCAATAAAATTTCTCGCGGATAGAATCAACCTAACCTGCAATAAGTCCACAGCACCGTGAAGTAAGGCTCATAAATAAATATTGAATTACTCAGCTCACTTTACATAGTCTCCTTTTATTCAGTTCATCGTCTAAATTACCCAAGCAGCAACA
>JAQGAD010000681.1:0-30885 GCA_034696625.1 Isotomurus palustris
CCATTTCGATTCGAACGAAACATGCATTACAATAACAAAATTACATTATGACCATTGCGTTTTAATGGTTTTATAAATTAACTGTTACTACATAGATAGTTCGGAAATAAGTGGGAGCCTGCTTTTATATTTTTTAAGTCCATTTGTGAAATTCCACACACATTATCTATTATCCCACTACGGCAGCGGCTAGTAATTACAAAACTCAGCATAATGAAGAAGAAATAATATGTTAACTATCTCTGTTTTACAGATACAGCCTTCTTGGTTCCAGTGGCTGCGGGTTAGTCATCTTAAAATTTCACACGGATTGAGAAAGAATACGCTATAAAACGATTAATTTATTATGCTATTATCATGGTTATCCTTGTGAACTTCAACAAGCGGTGAGAATAAAGTAAATAATATGATGTGGATGACAATGCAGAAAGACGACAATGCTCTCATGCATGGTAGGAACTTTGGAGTTGGATTCTGGAGATGTGTTCGTTTTCGGAAATAAGCCTGGAAGTCCAGGGAGTGGAATTCCTGGTCCCGAAGTAGGGTACATGCCGCAAGTAAGATGATAAACCAGACATTATAGACGCTAATAGTTTCCATACTTTATTGGTCGTTTAATTATGCCTTTAAATAATCCCGTGCCTTTAGGGAGTAACATTGTACCTTCAATTGTCTATTATGGAGACTCTGCAATACTTTGGAAGAATTTCCGGAATGACAGAGACACAGATTTCCAGTAGATCTGAATTTCTAATCAACTTTCTTGATCTGCCATCTCCTAATCAAAGGATCAGCAGCTTAAGGTACACAGGTGTCAATATAAACTCCACAAGTTCGCTAGATAACATTGATTGGCATATAATCGTGCATACAATTCTCGTTTACTTTCAACTTTCAAGTAGTACGCCGGATGATAATGTAAAATTACGCACGACACCCAATAGTTTTTGTTACCAGCTAGGTCATGGCATAAGTTTACAAGCGTGCAAGTAAAACCAGTTTATTAGACTACTCCTGGAGAGCTCAAACGAGCTACGTACTTCTAGAGCTTGATTAAGTCTTTAATTCTATAGTTCTTCAGCTGTCTACACATCCACTCAAAAGGTTCTTGATGAATGGATAAAAAATTATATCATTCTAATTCTGGTCATTAGATTGGGGTTTTCCGCGTTCATGAATCTATTGCATGTAGATTAAGCAATGCATATAGACTGGTATGCTAATTAAACGATTCTTTGTTATTACACAGTGGAGGTCAGCAAAGAAGAACGTCTCTTGCTGTTTGTCTTCTCCATGAGCCTCCTTTGTTGATTTTGGATGAGCCTACTGTCGGAGTTGATCCATTACTCAGAGAAAGGTTAACTCTTCTTCCGGTCATAATCTAAACCAGGATTAGCAACAATTGATTATATAACTATTAAATTCTTCGTTTTCCCTCACTGTAGTATATGGAATCACTTATGTGAAATTGTGCAGAAGCACAAAACAACTGTCATTATAACCACTCACTATATTGAGGAAACACGTCAGTCGGACACGGTAAGAAGGACATGGATGCAAATTAATTATGCATCATCTCTAAGTACCTTCTGACTAAGGAATATAACAGGTTGGACTGATGCGAAATGGACGCCTTTTGACTGAAAAGTCTCCAGCGCTTTTGCTCAAGGAGCATGGCTCAAATTTACTTGAAAAGATTATTTTGACGCTGTGTATGAAAGACGAAAGTCTGTCTTCATCAGGCCACATCGACAAGAATAGCTACGCTCCACAATCTGAATTTAAGATAGGAGAAGAGAAGTTCAAGGACAGCAAGGTTGGCGAAGTCTATGAGCCAGTGATAGGGCTCAGCTATCGACAAAGTAACCAGGAAGATGATGACGCAAGTATTTATGGTATGACTTCCTTCCGTAAAAGCCACAAGAAGGACTCGCTACAGAACTGGTTCCTCAAATGCAAAGCTGTCTTCATTCGAAACTTGCTTATTTTACTACGCAATCCTGTGTAAGTTCCTACGATTCGAGTTCTTACCCTTTTTCCACCCAGAGATTGGTTTTTGAAATCAACAGTTGTTTGTGAATGATCGTCCAGATTGATGTACATGGCCTTTTGTGCACCCCTTTTCCACATCGTCCTTGTTTCCGGCATTGTTGGCAAAATTCCGAAACACACCCGTTTTGGAGTTGTCGATCCAGAAATCAACAATGACTTCAGTGTCTGTGGGAAAAGTTCCGATCTTTGCGATTTGAAACATCTGAGTTGCGGATACTTGGAACTTTTAGCTGAATCCAAAATCACTCCTGTGTGTACAGATGAGTCAAAGTACGCATCTATTTCCCATATTAAATTTTTTTCATGTGCAATTGATTTATTCAGGTGTTCATGGACTCGGTTGACAAAGCCTTACAGAATGTGAAGAGTGGAAATGTGATAGGCTATATGGCTTTTCCACAGAACTACTCAGAAAATATTATAAGTCGATTTGTAGATGGGCGATTTGCTCTTGAAGAGACTTTGGAACAATCTACAATAACATTTAGAATGGATATGTCTAGTAAGTAATTACCAATTCCAAACTCCAACATAACTGTTGCTAAATAGTATAAACTTATATTTTATTATTAGAATAGTAATGATGTTTATTTGTGAAACAGATTACTTCACAGGTTATATTCTTCAACAGAGTTTTGTAGAATTGTATCAGCAATACCTGAGAAATATTGTTCAGGGGTGTAACCAAACAGATGATGCGTATAAAGTTGAAGTGCCGTTGAAGGTAACACCATCAATCAATCCACACGACTACGGCATTGATCGCACTAACACCCATTCCATAGTCAATAGTAATTGTAATTCACGAGTGCCTGTCTTTATCCATCTAGTACCGAGCACCCGTATACGGACATCAGAATGGAGATGAAAGTCTTTCGCAGACCATTGCCATTGGAGTTCTTATCGTGTAATATTTTCTCCTAAGCAAACTTTTGATTATAGAAAAACAAAAATTAATTGATGACTTTCCCTGGAACAGTCTCTCATATTTCTTACCAGGATGCACCTCGTCTTATGCAATGATAGTGGATAGAATGCAAGGAACGCTTGACAGAACTATGGTCGCTGGGGCATCCAAGACGAATGTCTTGCTACCTTACTTCCTAACCGAAGGATTTGTCGTTTTGGTCCAGACGGCTCTGTCGTGTTTTGCAATTATTTTTATTTTCGGATGGGAGATTCAAGGATCCACATTTGATTTGAGTGTAACCCTCATTTTGATAGGATTATGCGGGGTGACTTTGGGTAAGTGAAGTGAAAGCGAATTTGAAAAAAAAACTAATTCAACTTCCATCATGAGTCATAAGAATGTTTTGCATTTTGCTGTCCACAGGAATCTTTGATGCTCAAGTAGTGAAAGACTTGTACGAGTCAATAAACATGTTCATCATGTTTTTCATAACTCATCTTCTTTTCATAGGTAAGTGTCAAAAGGAAGTGAGGAGGCAATACAGAACAGTAAAACAGAGTGAAAACAAATGTAATGAATTGCAGGAGTCATGTGGCCTACGGGTGGAAACCCCTTCATCGTTCGTGTGATTTCTAAGTGCTTGCCATTGACACACATAGTAGAAGCCTTGCGTTCAATTATGTTCAAAGGATGGGGCATTACGCACAGAGGCATTTGGCCAAGCTACGTATTTCTCATTGCAACTACCATAATTTTATTGTTTCTGTCAATTAAATTTTGGAGGGTTAGATGAGACATCTAAGGTAGTTTCCGGGTTATGAGCAACCTGTAATTTGGTTGAAAACATCGTGAAGACTACTTACCAAATAAACTGTGTAAAAAGTTTATCCATTTCAGTTGAACTTAAAACTCATTTTTCATAATTCAAGAGAGATTTCTCGATTCTCACACATTCATTATGATAGCTAATGCTCATGTCATCTTGCTTAATGAGTATATGTTCGCCTGCAACTTTCTGTATAGATATCATTGCTAGCTGTTTTGCGCATCTCTTATAAAAGGAGAAAGCTGTACATCAGCTGTACTGAAATGAAATTGTTCGTGAATCTAAAGGTGTGAAGAATTCTTAATTTAATTTTTTTCCCTGGGAGTGGGTTTAAGTTAATTCCAGCAGAACAGGATAGACCAACCTACAAGTAAGTAATTACTAAAGCCTGTAGACAAAAGTGAAGCTGGATTCTTAATGGGAACATGAGAATTTATTTACCTCATCTATCGCTCTGTTTGGTAAGCCTAATCTCCAACTTCTTACGATTCAGTTGAGACATTCAGGTTTGAATATTCGGTGTTCAAAAATATCGTAGAATGCATATAACTGAGCTGGGGGAAGTGATATATGTTTAATCAATCCTGTAGCTAATGTTGAATCTTATTAACAGATCGTACAGAATGCAGCACAATTACTTAGAAAGATGGAAGTTTTACGAGGCTTAATGAAAAGGAGTTATATAAGATAAAAAATTGCTTCAAACTTAGGTTTAATTGCACATGAGGATATAAAACACAATATAACTATTTTATTGCAGCTGCACGGCGAAATTTTTTGCAACGCACCGAAATATCGTCAACTCTTTTGCGTTAATAAAAACTTAAATAGTAAAATAAAAGTAAAACCAGTTTGTTAGAAATATTACGCAGCCAATCGCTAGAGCTGGATAATGTTATTTTTTGTAGTGAGACAGTGAGAGTGAGATTAGTGGGATGCCCAATTAAAATCTGGTAGCAGTCTATGCACAAGGCATATCCATTATGATCTGAGAGGAACAAGTGGACGAAGGCCGCAAAAGTAAGTGCTTATAATTAACTAAAGTACCTCTAATTCCATCTCGAAATATCACACCTTCACACCCAGTATCTGCAGCAGTGAGTTGTCAGGATCGAGTAAACTGCGACACCATTATTTATGTTCCACAATTCAGCTTCTGGAAACTTACTCTGAGGGTGAAGACAGCCATGCAGAGTTATTTAAAAATAAAAATATAATGAACCTGTAACCTGCTTACATAATAACACATTACGTCGAAGTCACCAGCGTGGGTCTTTAACTATATGCCCATTTTATTTATATTTATAAAAAACCTCCAGACTGTAGTAAACTCAAACTGGGTTTCCAGTGTCTTCGAGAGTCTCTCTGTTGTGACGTTGGGAGTTTTTATACTGGATAAGTAAAAATATGTATACTTTTATATTCAAATTAAATCATGCAACTTATTGGATTGGATTAAATAAAACTGCAACATATCAATTACATCAATTGTCAAATTGGGCGAAACATGAAACAAAAAATCCATCACTTGCTATTGAAACGGACATTTTTTGAAAGTCACCAATTTATTAAGCATTCGAAATTGTTTAGGCTACAGTTTTCAGAGGCTTTTAAAGATGCTACTCTCAGCATCATTGAATGATGTCATGAGAGGTACCCCCTTTGTTTTCGAGTAGTCTTTCAAGGTGGGTTTATTACCTTCTGGCGTGGCTTCACGTGGCGTCCAAAACGAGTATCATAGCCAATGGTCCAAAGGTTGACAACCATTCAGCGTCCGGAGTCTGTCCGCACTTTCTGCTGCATTAATCATTTGCATTTCATGTGTGGCTAAGCATCGAAATCAAAGGGCTAAGCTGTGATATGCCAGTTTAGGTGTGTTTTCAGTTGCCCTTTGTCTTTTTCTGCTGGATAGTCAGTTTTAATGCAAAGTTATAATTTTAATAGTATTGTGCGTGCATCCTGTAAAATGGAAGCTTCAACAGTTTCTGTCACTAAAACAGGCCGTTTTGCGAACAATTACACTCGTCCTGCAGCAGTTCAAGTAAGAGGGGCGGTTAAGTCGTACTCTGAAAATGTTCCTATTCTTAAAAATCTCAATATGACAGTTCCTCAAGGATCCATGTGAGTTTTAATGTTAACTCTTATTATACTTGTACTCAATAATCCAGGCACAACTTAAGTTTCTACACAGACAGATTTCCAGGATTTACATTAATCCCTACATATAAATGTTAATTACCCAACAATTCAATGTGAAGGAATTTACAAATGAAATATCCTTTTCTCACAGATACAGCCTTCTTGGTTCCAGTGGCTGTGGGTTAGTCATCTCATGCAATTACTCTTGTTCACTTGATTATAATATATGATGATAAAACTAGAATTCGAATGATGCAGAAAGACGACAATGCTCTCGTGCATAGTAGGAACTTTACAATTGGACTCCGGAGACGTGTTCGTTTTTGGAAATAAACCTGGAAGTTCTGGAAGTGGGATTCCTGGTCCCGAAGTGGGATACATGCCACAAGTAGTAGACACGATAATAGTGTTATTTTTCGTTTGCACTTGCATTTCTAATCATACCCTTACATATGTTCATTTCTTCAGGGGCTAACATTGTACCTTCAACTGTCTATTATGGAAACTCTGCAATACTTCGGAAGGATTTCTGGAATGACAGAAGTGCAAATTTCCAATAGATCGGAGTTTCTAATTAAATTTCTTGATCTGCCATCTCGTAATCAAAGGATCAGCAGCCTAAGGTAGGTACTCACTACACAGCAGTTAATATAATGCTCCGCAGCTTCATTAGATGATTTATTTTATTAGTGCTCTGCTTACGCACATACATGTGTCATAATAATAGAATAATACATACACAGAGAACACATACATATAATAGAATAATGCTTGCTTATTGCAAGCTTTGCAGGTGTTTGACGCATATGCATGTATTTTTGCAAGCCTGTAGGAGTGTGCTTCTAGAACCAGTTTATCGTACTGGTCCTAGAGATCTCAAAATCACTACGAATTTGTGATGTAAGAGCCGACTACTTGGCAAGTAAGCCTTCAGCCGTCCGCTTCTGCATATTCATATCGATAGTTTTTTTTAATGAAAGCCAAGAAAAACCTACGAATCTAATTTCAATCTCCAGATTGGGATTTTCCGTGTGTGTGCATATTAAATGTAAAGAGACTGGTATGCAAATTAGATGCTTAATTCCTTATTGTTGTACAGTGGAGGTCAGCAAAGAAGAACATCACTTGCAGTTTGTCTTCTCCATGAGCCTCCTTTGTTGATTTTGGACGAACCTACTGTCGGAGTTGATCCATTACTCAGAGAAAGGTGAACCCTTCTGCACTCGTGAATGCTTAATCACTAGTCACAAGTAACCCCTCTTACTATTGCATGACATAAATATACATTTCGTTGCTTTCTCACACTTTATAGCATATGGAACCACTTATGTGAAATTGTACGGAAACATAATACCACTGTCGTAATAACTACCCACTACATTGAAGAAACTCGCCATTCTGACACGGTAATTGCTTATGCACATTTTTATGCAGCTATGTTTACGCACCTGCTAACCTTCTTATAACAAGAATGATACTCTTTTTCCTACGCTGCACATGAAACAGGTTGGGATGATGCGAAATGGACGCCTCTTGGTGGAAAAGTCACCAGCACTTCTGCTCAAGGAGCATGGCTCGAATTCATTAGAGAAAACTATTTTAAAGTTGTGCATGAAAGATGAAAGCCTCTCTTCATCGGCTTGTATTGACAGGAATACCTATGCCCGGCACCCTGACTTTAAGGTAGTAGAGAAGTTTACGGATCATAAGACTGTCAATGAGCCTGTGATCGGCCTCAGCTATCGAGAAAGGTACCGGAAAGATGATGACGTGGTTTCCTTTCGAAAAAGTCAAAAAAAGGAAACAGTACAGAACTGGCTTCGCACATGCAAAGCTGTATTCATCAGGAACTTTCTTATTTTGCTGCGAAATCCAATGTAAATTCTCAACATTATGTTCTGTTGAACGATCTTAATTCCTGAGTTATTTGAAACTTTTCTAGATTAATGTACATGGCTTTCTGTGCTCCCATGTTACACATCGTTCTCACTTCGGCCATTGTTGGTAAACTTCCGAAACACATTCATTTTGGAGTTGTCGATCCAGAAATCAACAATGACTACAGTGTCTGCTGGAAAAGTACTGAGCTGTGCGATTTAGACCATCTCAGTTGCGGATACTTGGAACTTTTAGCTGAATCCAAAATCACTCCTGTGTGTAAAAATAACGCAAAGAAACATATTATATTTCCCACAAAGGTATACTGTAGTGTTACTATTATTTTCACTTTATTTTTTAGGTGTTTTTTGACTCGGTAGAAGAAGCTTTACAGAAAGTGGAGAGTGGAAGTTTGGCTGGATATATGGCTTTTCCACAGAACTACTCGGAAAGTATTTTAAATCGTTTTGTAAATGGGAGATTTGCGCCTGAAGAGTCCTTAGAACAATCGACAATAACATTTAGAATGGATATGACCAGTGAGTGAATTCCTTCGATAACAACACACATATTATTATGTTTTATAATTGTGACATGTTTTTGAACAGATTACTTCAAAGGTTACATCCTTCGACATGGATTTATTGAATCATATGAGAAATACTTGAATATATTCGTTCGATTGTGCAACCAAACTGATGATGCGTACAAAGTTGAATTACCATTTAACGTAAAAAATATTATACCAAAGTTCACGGATCCAAATTCCTGTAATCCCATTGCATAACTATCTAATTTAACATTTCAAATCTAGTACCGAACGCCCGTCTACGGAAATCAGAATGGAGATAATCTTTCTCAGACCATTTCCGTTGGGGTTCTTATCGTGTAATATTTTCTCCTAAGCAAACTTTTGATCAAAGAAAAACAAAAATTAATTGATGATTTTTCCTGGAACAGCCTCTCTTATTTTGTTCCCGGATGCACATCTTCCTATGCAATGATAGTAGACAAAGTGCAAGGAACACTTGACAGAACTATGATAGCCGGGTCGTCGAAGGCGAATGTCATGCTGCCTTACTACATCACCGAAGGGTTTGTCATTTTGGTTCAGACAGCTCTGTCTTCTTTCGCAGCCATCTTTATTTTCGGATGGGAGATTCAAGGATCCATGATTGACTTAATTTCGATCCTCATCTTGACTGGAATAAGTGGACTGACATTGGGCAAGTGAAGCTACAGTGAAATTAAAAAATATTCTACGCATGTATGGTATAATGGGGCATAAACAAGAATACCTTGTCTTGTCGCATCCGCAGGGATTTTTCTTGCTCAAATAGTAAAGGATTTGTATGAATGGATCAATACATTCATTTTTTTGTTCCTTATGAATCTTTATTACATAGGTAAGTCAAAGAAGGACGGAGTAAAAGTAATTAAACAAATTAAAAATATTAAATGTATTAATACAAAAATATACTGGATTATTACAGGAGTCGTATGGCCCATTGATGGAAACCAGTTTATTGTTCTCATGATTTCAAATTGCTTTCCGTTATCACATGTATTAGAAGCCGTGCGGTCAATTATATTCAGAGGATGGACCACTACGCACAAATATGTTTGGCCTAGTTACGGACTGCTGATTACGACTACCCTAATTTTCTTCTTTCTATCCGTAAAGTTTTGGAGGGTAAGATGAGATGGTGAAGATCCTCTCCAGGTTTTGAAGAACTTGTAATTTAAACTTAATGAATAATGAATTGGTTGAAAAAATCGTGTACTTGCTGCAATAAACTATTTAACAAGTTCATTCATTAGTAAGCTAAACTAATATCTCTGGTATTTTTCATAATGCTAGAGAGGTTTCTGGATGCTCACACATTCATTATGACAGCTCATGTTCACTTCATTACGATTAATGACGACGTACTTGTGTTACCTGTGCCATTTCTTCATATAGCCTTGCTTGCATATCGTACTGTCGTATCGAAGTATTTTTCTTGCGCGGTCCTATGAATGCTATAACTCCTACTGAATTTTAATAAGAAAGCAAGTGAGGAAGGTAGACCTGTGCTTGATTGAAATTGTTTATGATCCTACGTGCTGTCTATAAATTCAATATTGAGAGACAAAGCAAGAATACTTCATGAATCTATATAAAGATGTTGAGAATTATTATTTTCTTCAGTTTGTAGTTTTGATAGGAGTGAGTTCAGGCTAAGCCTGACAAAATAGTGGGTCTTATGTTAAAATAGGAAAGTACTTAATAACAAAAACACGTGGTTAGTTGAAGTTGAAAGTGCCATGGCATAAATCTTCAATAAACTTCATTTCATGCATTTTTTAGTACTGTAAGATTTTTCTCTCTTGACTCTTTAAAGCCTACGAGTTTTGACCCTTCCTTTCCCAGAAATGCATAAACGGGTATTTTCATCTGAATATCCGTTCAGGGTCGGAGCACGCACTGTGTGTAAAAGGTACCAGGTGTAAAAGTGTAAACGTAGGTTGTATCTATGTCTCATCACCCACACTGTGTGTGTGCTCCGACACTGAACGGATCTTCAGATGAAAATACCCGTTTATGCATTTCTGTGAAAGGAAGGGTCAAAACTCGTAGGCTTTAAAGAGTCAAGAGAGAAAAATCATTTTTAGTAAGTGTAAAGTGTAAGATTGAGCCTACGTTCTCTTGATTCAGATTTTAGCTAAAGCAGTCGATAGAATTCGAGTATCGTGGACAGTATGGATAACCAAACTCAACTAAAAGTTTCCAGTTGGATGGACTCAGATTTGCAAGCAACTCCAATTTCAAATATTGAACTTTCAAAAGCAGTTGTGGTTCAGAATGGAATCAAAAGTTACGGAAATTCCAAAATTTTACGCAATTTCAACATGTCGATTTCAAAACGCTCTATGTAAGATTAACAGTTTCAAATTCATTTTCTACTACTCAATAAATGTAAAATATTTGTTTTGATGCTTAGTTATTGCTTGCTGGGAGCTAGCGGATGTGGGTGAGTTCTCATTACCATAACTCGGAGTTGTTTGAACTTGCTTATGGTTCAGTGCATATTTTCCCAGCAAAACAACTGTTTTATCCTGCATTGTTGGAACTGAAAAATTGGATTCAGGAGCAGTGTCTGTGTTCGGGAAGGCTCCTGGAAGTCGGGAAAATGGAGTACCTTGCAGAAAAATCGGTTATATGCCTCAGGTTCGAAAATCTCAAAGTGCCCCATAGTCAGCAGTCACTAGTAGACTAGATCTACTGTTTTACAGAATCGGGCATTGACTTTGATTTTTACTTTGATTTATCATTTTAAGGGTGTCACTTTATATACTAAACTTTCCATAAAGGAGACCATTCTCTATTTTGGAGGAATTTATGGAATGTCTGACTCAGAAATACTCAGCAAACTAGAATTTCTAACTACTTTTCTCCACCTTCCATCTTTTTCTAGGATTGTAGGATCATTAAGGTAACTAATAACTAATCACGAACAGTTTTTGCACTCTCGATTTTACTAATGAAAATATGGCTAGAAAATAATTTTTTACCATTTGAAATAGTGGGGGGCAGCAACGACGAGTCTCGTTGGCAGTGTGCCTTATGCACGACCCGTCTTTACTGATTTTAGATGAACCAACAGTTGGAGTTGATCCCCTGCTACGCGAAAGGTGTGTGAAGCATGCATGTCAAGTAGCTTTACTCATCATCTAACACTCTACTGACGTCTAGTTTGATAATTTTGAAAAAATCAGACGTATAAATTTATAAAGAACTCTTCCTTGAATACCAATTGGGAACAATTTAGGAATGTATTTTACTTCTCAAGCAGTTCCAGCCATGTTAGCAAAAAAAATGAAACCAGTTTCTCAATCACATTTCTGTCTTTTCTAACAAGCCAACTTCATTTTCTGTATGACACTAATGTGAATCGTAAGTTAGGTCCTAATCGTTCGCTCGATTCATTTTTATGTGACATTTTAGCATTTGGAATTATTTGTGTGAATTGGTGAGCAAAAAGGACACGACCGTGATAGTAACAACCCACTATATTGAAGAAGCTAGACAATCGCACAAGGTTTGGTGTTACATACAGTTGTGTAAATCATCTAGTGACCTTCATAGAATTTCGTCTAATAAAAGACTCATTGTTTTAGATTGGACTCATGAGAAATGGTCGCCTTTTGACTCAAAAGTCTCCAAATGAACTTGCTAGAGAATACAACACTCCCATGTTGGAGGAAATCGTAATTCGCTTGTGCAAAAATGACTCAAGCTCTCCCGATGACGAAATCGTTCAAGGGTTGAATGAAGTCTCCTTTTACTCAAGATCTAATCTTCCTTCGTTGACTAAGAAATCAAAAGAGGAAAATGGGGTTGTCGTAGGACTCAGCTTTAAGAAGGCTGATGAGAGTCTTTGTTATTCTGAGCCAGACCGTGAAAATGCTGATAGCACAAGATCTAGTCGACTTGAGGTGTGCAAAGAGAAAGGACGCCAAAAGTGGAAGACAATTAAAGCCCTCGTTATGAGGAACAAATCTAATTTGATGAGAAATCCAATGTATGCTCTTCTCACATTAATTAGAACCTAATTTATTTACTTTTAAGTTAGGACATCTAATACAATACAGCAATTTTTGTGGCATTGATTCAGATTCTTGCTTACCCTGTTCTTCTTCCCTGCGTTCAACTGTAGCCTCGTATCTTACTTTATTGGGCGAGAACCATCAGGCTTCCAATTCGGAGTCGTTAACGCAGAAACTAGCGGACTAACTGGAACGTGTGAATTTAATACTACACAGAAATGCCTCACTGGTATGAGCTGTGCGTATCTAAACACACTAGGAGGCTCAGCGATAAATCCCGTGAGAAAATATTCTATGAAAATGTA
The DNA here is from genome assembly GCA_034696625.1 of Isotomurus palustris. Lineage (NCBI taxonomy): Eukaryota > Metazoa > Arthropoda > Collembola > Entomobryomorpha > Isotomidae > Isotomurus > Isotomurus palustris. The sequence continues at coordinate 12,701 of JAQGAD010000681.1, forward strand.
GTTTTATAGTATTGCGTAGATAGAAATTGCGTAAGAATTTCTAATTACTGTGCTTCCCCAGGTGTTCTTGCAATCTGCAGAAGAGGCTTTGCATGAAGTCAAAAAAGGCAACATTTTGGGTTACATGGACTTTCCCAAAAATTACTCGGAACATTTGGCAAGTCGAGTTTTAGAGGGTAATTACGCAACAAATGAAACATTAGATGGATCAGTAATTACTTTTCGCATGGACTTTGCAAGTAAGCTGAGTAAATATTATGCTAATTATGCCATAATTTTGATGCTAATTTGTAATTAATTTACCGGAAAATTTAAGATTACTTTGCTGGACACATATTAAAGCGAAATTTCCTCCAAACTTTTGAAAAATTTGGACAGAACATGCTAAACCTTTGCAACGATGATCCTCATAAAGCAACCTTACCTTTGAGAGTAAAGCCAAACTTTATTCCTCACGTTAGCTGAAGATTTTGTTTAATGGTGCACTAAAATAAATTATTACTTCTCAGCTGAAGAAGTCTGTTTATGGCTCATTGGATGGATCTCGAGCATTATTCGTGTCTCCTGGTATTCTGATGGTGTAAGTGAAAGAGCTTGTAAAATATGAAATGGGAGATTATTCATCCTCGACCTTTTTGAAAGTAAATTTATAATGGCAGAGTTTCTTTCCTGACCTACAGGGTAACTTTCTTCACACCATGCCTCTCTGCTGCAATAGCAAGTATTGTAGACAGGAAGGAAGGGACATTAATCCGGTCGATGGTTGCTGGAGCATCCAAATCCGACATGCAAGTCGCTTTTTGCATTACCGAAGGATTCACCATTTGTGTCCAAGCTGTCTTATCTCATTTGGTAGCTTGGGTAGTGTACAGGGGGGAATTCGTTGGTTCACACGTTGAGTTCTTCCTTATTTTAGTAGTTACCGGAATGGCAGGGCTTTGTTCAGGTAAGAAACGCACCACAGTATGAGCAGCAATAATACGAGGAGATGATTAATTCTTGGCCATTCTTTGTCGTAGGATTTCTATTGGCTCAGTTTTGTGAGAATGAAATGGAATGCATGTTTATATTGATCGGAGGTTTTTTAACCCAGCTCCTGCTATCAGGTATAGCTGGCTACGTGTATTACCTATTATATGCATATACCAGAAACCCAACCGTTAATCATGTGAGGTGATCTTTTGCTCATTAGGAACTGCATGGCCTCTTGAATCGTCTCACCCAGCAGTTCAATTCATCGCGTACTTTCTTCCATGCAACTGGGCAATTTACGCAGCACGTTCAGTCAGCATTCGAGGATGGTCTCTCTTTCACGCTAAAGTTTGGCCGGCGATGTTCATCTTGTTTCTTTGCATCAGCCTAACGTGGACATTGGCTATTAAAACCTGGAGAACCAGAGTTTGAGCATAGGTTAATGTAAAGACATGTAATTGTCATGGGCCTTACGATGATTTGCTGTGTTCGGTTTTCATTAAATGTTACGCATTATTATCGAATTATTCCTGAAATATCTCTCATTGAAGTACAACACTGATGGCTATAAATCGATAGGCTTTACTTCTACTGTTCTACTATCCTTATAACTGTGAGGATGGATGGCTTTAGAATATCTGAGAGAACTCGGCATCCTGCAGCCCATCTTCGGAGTTTCAAAAGTATCCATAAGTATAAGATGTATAATTTGACAGATGACAGAAGATTAATTCTGACCTTGAGCAAAATATTATCATTCAAAGAGTATGAAAATATTGAAAGCGTCACACTCCTTCCGCCTTAGGTGAATTTCTCAGCTTTTATTTCCAAGCTCATCCATCTATCTAGCCAGGCTATAAATAACATAGATTTAATGCATAAGGAACAATTATATGGCAAAATTAAAATGTGTATTTGATAAATCGAAGGCTTCACTCATTCGAACAGGAAGGGAAGGATTTTGTTCATCATCACCGTAATATTTCATTCCGGCTTGTATGGTTGGAAGATGACACGAGGAAGGTGAAGGTAACACTTTGTATGTGAAAACGTGAATGTAGCAGAGGAACGTGAAAGGGAACCCGAAGGCAGAAGAAAAGGACCTTTTAAAAATTCCATCCACACTTTCTGTTCCAAGTGTCACTTCATTTCCTCACTTCCTCTTCTTTGAGTTCCACTACGCCATTCATCACATCCTCCTTTCTCAACTTTCAGCCTGGCTACCAAATCGAAAATTTCCCACAGAGAAGCTTTCAACAGACATTTTAATTCTATAAACCCTACAATCTTCCTACATGTTTCATATTCTCAATTGGAACTTTTTTCTTAGAATAGTATAGAAATTACCATTCTACTCTTTGTTCATTTGCAGAAGGTACGGAGGTTGCATTTGAATACATCTCTAAAATGTTTCTAAGCACGTCTCTTTTTGTCTGCAAGCCTTTAAAAAAAGATAGTCTAAGAGCCCAAAGAGCCAAGGACATACAGACAAGCCTCTTTTGATAGATTTTGTATTTTTATTCGAAACTCCAGAAGTACTTCGGTCCATTAACTGTTTCACAGGAACTGCCCTTATGTTATGTAATACTTATGCAAATCACAGTAGCAGAAAATTCGTTGTATTTACTCAAAGATGACAAAAGAAACGTGGGAGATGTGGAGAACCAACACAGAAAGTCTTCATGCTGGCTGGCTAGCCCGAGACCACTAAAACCTACGCAACTTCCATCTCCTTCTGAAACCCCCAACTGTGTCTGTGAAGTGGCATTTCATCTTTCCGAGCGTAGCGTGGGTGTCTACCATGATATCAGCTTTCGATTCGCAACAAAAATTTTCCAACAGTCCAGCAGCAGTCTCAACTCGCAAATAAATTGGATAAGCAGAAGCAGGAACTGAGAAGCAAACTGTGTACTGGAATGCAACCAGAATGCAAATGAGTCAGAGTCAACCAAGGCGAAGCTGCAATTCTGCAAGGGAACAGGATGATAAATAGGCACTAAAAATAGCCTGCATTTTTCGGTTTACTTTTCATGCAATTCTATTAATCATTCAATCCTGTTTGGTGTACACTTTCTCATGCACCGTTGAAATCATTGAAGTACATGTAAATAAAGTGCTGCACAGTAAATGTATTCACTCCCTGAAATCCTAATCTCTCAGAATTACCTTTCATCCCCATCATCTCACAACGAGGCCTTTTAAGGTAAAATCCAATAGGAATTTGGCATCCCTAGAGGATTCCAAATGAGTATAAGGACAGCCAAAAAGATTTTCTGACAGATATTGCAATGCAGTTAATCAATGAGTGGATTAAAGTGGAGTTTTAGAGAGTCTCAATCACCATTTGAGTCTTGCTCAAGTAATGGCCCATAAACGAAAGGAAAATTCTATTGGCTGAAATCCATCCTTATAATAATGTAATGGATCACTTCATATTCCCCATATATCTCAGTTAAAAATCTTTCTACTAATCTAAATGAACCACCGTTATCTACAAGCATCTACTTTCTCCGCAGTACGCTTCAATTTCGCAGTTGGATATATTTATACACACGTAGCCCATTCAAGTGAAAAATAAGGTTACATTTGGGAAAGGAAATTAGATGGAATCGTCACGAGTTCCTTTCCTGGTACAAATGATATGTAAATGGACAAAAGAAGTTCCCCGAGAAAAGAATGAATGACAAGTGATAAATTTCACATGCTGACAACTTTGGAAGCTTGGAGTGTGACGAATAAGGTTTGTGGTATGAATGGTGGGCGGCTTGAGATAGGGAAGTACGGAAGCAATCTAATTTATCTGTCAGGAATCCAGAACACTACAAATGAGGGCTGGTAGGTTGCTCATTCGATTATGATGTTTTGAATAAATCAAAGGACCTCATCCTTATATAATAATACACACCACACATCGCATACACACACACACAATATATATTGGGACTGTGGTAGACGGCTTAACTTTTCATTCACAAAGTTTCCCACATTCACATGGCTAACAATTAATTTAGGTAAACACATTTGAATCGGAGATAGCTTTCCTTCCTGCCCTGTCTTGTTAGTATTTTCGTAGCGAAATGAATACAAAAGTAACACAAAACTTCACGCTGAGGTAATATTATATTTAGCGTTAGTCACTTAGTATTCAATCAACTTTAGCTATCCATCATTCTGTTCGTGACATGTGTGAGTGTGTGAGTTTATTAGATTAGCAAGAACTCACAACTTGCATCAAACCGAGCGGAAAGGAGATTTTGATGGAAGTATCACTTTTGTAGCGACATACCGAAGTACCAACACCCACCGACCTTAGCCATTTCCTAGAACTAAATTCTATCTAACTAATTATTTGCATACTACATAGAACTTCCATTTCCTGGGATTTCTGAAAACTTTTCTCCGTCACTATGAAGCGAATTGTTGTGTTCCCTGGAGAGGAAAACAAATATGGAGCAAACGAATACATTAAAATGAATTATAAAGAGCTGAATGCATGATGCTTATTCCATAATTTCGTATTATACATTATACATGCATATTGCTTTAGCCACAAGCACCACCCGCATTGAGTTGACTTAAAGAGCAGAGTGATTTATTCTTTCACCCGGAAAATCAGCCGATTCTTAAGACACGAGGCCTTAATATAAATCAATATTAGTTAGAAATGACTTAACATTCAGAAGCCCTCAGAAACTTTCTCATTTACTCATCACTGAATGAAACTTAATGTTCATGAAGCGGAAGTTGCTTTCTTTATAAGAAAACTTTTTCGTCGTGTGCCAGCACAGCTTTGTTAATAATAACAAGCTTCATCTCTTGAGCCAAGACGCGTGCCACTTCTCCAACTGTCCACCGCACAATCCCTCTCGCTAAATAAATAACCTTAAGCCAGTCTATTTTACCCTCGTTGATCATCTACTCCTCTTCATAAAAACTTTTTGTCCACATTGATTTATGGCACTCTTAAGGACCACACGATACGGTCACGATACACTTTTCTTACGAATGAGTGGAAGGAATTTCCAATTGAGATTCAGGTCATGTTTCACCAGAAGTCCTGCTCCTTCCCAGAATCCCTCGAATCTCTGTTATCTCCTGCAGTCCAACGATTCTCATTCTCAAGGAGAAATTATTCCTTTTCTGAAATTAAGTAGTCAGGATTCAGAAGCTAGGACTGTATGAGAGTACAGGCAATTCACAAAAATTTCGACAGGTGGATATCTAATTCCTTATTGGGAAACGTAAACACTCCGACACACAGACATGATGACTCAAGGACTCAACCATAATGTTTGCTTAGGCTGCTGCTGTATTGAATAAAAGTAGAATTTTACTGGAAACGAAACATATGGACGCGTTACCCTTTGATGAGGTATATTCTGTACTAGTTGCTAGTAATTATTTACCATACTTTCTTATCATACTCCTTTTCCCTGCTAACAATATTTTCCTCTGTGCTCACTGCCGTTTAGGGAAAGTAACGCGTGGGAACAAACATGTGAAGGAGTTTCGTGAAGTGAAAGCAAATCTCTGCGTGATTTGTACATTGTGTGAGAGCGAACTTTTCGCATGTCAAATTAACCTGCCTCACTCCTCCTTGAAAGGAGAATACTCACAACGTTAGTTGTAAAACAGGAGAACTCTCGTAAATATGTTTTGAAGTGAATTGTAAAAATTGAAGAAGGTAAAAGTTCTCATGCGGGATACTTTTACTTTTTACTAGTTTTAACGAATGAAATTTCTCACGAGCCACTAAGTCTGTTGTCAAGATCAGTTCCTGGTGCTTGCAGCTGGTAGAAAATAGTCGGCAGAGAGCGATAGAGCGAAGGTAAAGAAGTTTAAGTCGGATAGAATTACTTAAGTTGTAATCTTGTAATTACAAAACTTAGTGGATGTTGTAATTTATATCCTCTTTTGCGATGAAAGGCCTTCTTGTGACACGAGCATAATAATTTCTAACGAAGACTACGTCTACATACACGTACTACGTGTATTCTGCTAGACCCTCCCTTCCCTTGGTTTTATTTTGCAGTAGAAAAGCTTCATGATTAATTATGCGCAACTGAGACACATGTATCATAAGGCTATTTAACAAAGAATTTAGTTCTAATTAAGATTCGTGGCTTTTCTAGTCTCGTCTAAGATTCTTCTTGACGCACATGATTAGCCATTAATCATGACCTTCTTCTCTCTTCTCTTATTCTTAAAGTTTCAATGCATTAAAGACAGGAACAGATTATGTCTGGAAAACATCTAAAAGATTGCACACCTTTTCTGTGTTGTACACTTACCACGCTTAATCGTTAAATGTGCGTAAACCACCTTGCGTGGTGAGTGTTTCTGTTTAATTAAGAATTATGTGTCAGATGCTCAGATTCCACCCGTATCCTTTAGTGAAGGCTTTTCTAAGCGATTTCTCACTTTAGCCTTCTGAAATTCGTTTCTAGCCTCTTTGCAGGTTTACAGCAGGATGTGAAGGATAATGCTAAAAGAATTGACTATTTTATTCCACTTAGTGCAATCAAAACTCAGATTCGTTGACGCTTGGGATAGTGGAAAAACTTCATGCCAAGCAGTCTCTATAGCCCAGACAATTTGAAACACCTTTCGCCAAAATCTAGTAGTCATCCTAGAACATCTCCACACAAATTCATAAGCGACCAGTCGGTCTTGGCAGCCAAAGTTTCCTATTCGACTGACTTCGCGCAGTAGCCGAGTGGCAAGAAGCGTTACTTAGCACCTTAAGATTAAAATCGACCAACTGGAAGCGCAAGAGTGGCAAGATACGTTCAGGGACGAACCTTTTTGACCCCCACCGGTCACCCAGCTGACGGATTGACTCCAAATTTTGGTACGATCTCCCTTTTGACACAAGCAACGTGTGTACAAGTTTTCAATCTGACACACTAACCTGCTGATGAGTTATCGCCCGCACAACGGACAGACAGACATCAAACAAATCTTATAAGCCCAAATTGGCTGGGCTAAAAAGTGAAAGGTACAGGCCAGACGAACTCATAGAAGTGTATTACCAAATGCTACGCACTCTTTCAACAACCTCTCTCTCAGATGTAGCGTGACAAGACAATTCACAATCTTACCTGCGGCTACTCAACACGTTCTTCCTGCTTCACTTCTCCATTCATGAGCATGTTGATTGTACATTCAACTAATTTTGTGCTTCAAAAGGAAACTTTAACCTTACACGTCTCATATGTACCGCATCTTATTATGTATGTACATTACATTTACACCTCAAAGAGACGTTGCTATAAACTTTCTCTAAAAGGTCCAGGTTTCTTTGAACGCGTGGTAAAGCATATCGATCCTTGCATCCGACAAAAACAAACCAAAATGAAATAAATAAATTAGCATATATTGTAATAGTACAATTCAACCCACCAGCAACCGGTTGGAACCAAAGATAAGCCCTTAGGATCAGTTTCAAAGGAAGTTCATTTGAAACGGCTTACGTACATGGGATTTGTACAGAGTGAAAATAGGAGATGAAGTTGTGAGCAAATAGCGAAACATTCAGGTCTCAATGTTACGTAAGTTTGTTGGAATCTTTTCTAGGGACAGCGAGGCTATAAAAGAACCCCGAATCCGGGCATTTCTCATCACTTTGGTGTTAAGACCCATTGATAATACAACCACTTGCTCCTTCCTCTTCCATCTTCCTCTCAAGAAACTCTTTTGCCTGTGGCTGTGGCTTCACTGCAAATAAGCTGTGCACAAGTGGCGTCGTATAAACTCATGTAGAACCGATTTGAAGCTGAAAGTCTGTGCATAAGAATTTTGTATTCTTTACCTTTTCCAAGAAAGTCAAAAGTTGGAACTCAATTCAGAAATAAAGTTGAGAATTGATAAACGAATTGCCCAGTGAGCTATGATCTCAGTGACTGCATTTGGTAGTTGAAAAGGATTGACCAAAAACTCTCCTGACACCGCTAAGGTAAGATTTAAAATTACGAACTCAAAATAGGAAAGTTTCAATACGAAACATTACTTCGATCATAAATCAAGGAAAAGGGAACTTTGCATATATCCCCGTCCGTATGGTGCTTTGCACAACTTCACCTTTGGGAACGTGGTTGTCTGCTGGAGAGGAAAGTATCTTTCCTGATTACCTCTCTCTGTTTAACCAGAAGAATGGACATTTATCTTTGAACTAGCTCGTTATCCTTCAGCCTTTTACAATACTACACAAACTTTTCTTCTTCCTCTATTCGAGAAAGTTTTATAGAACGACCCTTTGCCCACCACTTCCTTCCAGGTTCACCTGTTTCCCCTTTGAAAACTTCAACGTGAAATACAATTCGCTTCAACGAGCAGCACTGAGACACACACATAAAATTTAACAAGCAATAACGACACTTTTCTCAGACGAAAAAAATTTGATCGGAAAAAGTTTTGCATCCCTCTGCTACTCAATACTTCAATTGTGTCACATTCTCCCCGGAGATTCACTCGCATTTCACCTACGCCATTGATTCTCCCAAAATCTCCCTTATGGTTGCACTCGCATGTTCAACCAATAAGTTTCAGCCCACTCTCACCGACTTACATTTTACAAAGTGGATTCACACAAGTGTACTTTCATAAACGATAAAACACCTATATGCATCCATTCACACACACACACACTTGTATGCAATGTAAAAGCCCTTTCTATCGTTTAAATGGCCATAGTGCAAATTCAATAATTGCATCCTATTTATCTCTTTTGTACACAGCGGTATGTGTTAAATACGAATAATATCCTAATGCATTCTGAGAAAAAGTATATGCAACATAAAAAATTCATCCAAAGAAGTTTTGCTTGCAACTAATACACAAAAAGAAGTATAGCTTTTTATTGATACTGTGTGTGTATGTGTGTTCGCCTACAGCAATGTTACACGCAGTTCGAAGAACTTCATCCCGCATCAGTTCAGTTAGAATCTTCAATTATGTTTGTAGAATAGTAATTTTGTACCCAGAGATCCAAAGGAAGTTTAGGAGGAAACTTTCTCCTTCCTGAGTTTTGCTGTGAAATGTAAATAGCCGTATTACCGAGATTATTAATGAATCAGAATGAATACAGAGCTACAAGAAATCTTCATCAAACGTCTGTGGGATAGTTTTTGCAGTTTATTGATAGGATAAAACAAGATTATTACCATTATATGTATCGCCTTTATCTACACAATATCCGTATATTTTAGAATGGATGAAAATCGCTGAAAGGCAGAAACTTTAGTGTATTTGTATATTGCATGTAGCAGAATCATAAAAAAGCCAAACAACCAGGATGAGTTCGGGTTTAATGAGATTTTTTTAGAGAGCGGAACGACTGGTTATCATGAATGCAAAGTAATCAAATCATAATCATAAAAATGGATGTATCCTCTTGTTGCTCTCGGAGTGGGTGGGGCAAAGGTTCAGGCTCATTTTTTGGCAATTTTCCATTCTGCATAAATTAAGCAGTCTTCCTAAGTGATCCCTTTCACAAGACTCGCGTAAAATACGACCAACTAATCTGGATTCAAATACTTTGATTACTTGTGGAAAGCTTTGGGAGAAAGGTGTCCGAGTAAAAAGGAGGAGTGTCTGATAGGCGTGATTTTTTGACTGAAATGAATCACCCTGATTACTTCTGGAGTAGACGAATAGACGAATAAGGTTTAAATCCTTTGAATCCTTCGTATCAGGTTGAAACACTCACGGAGATTTTTAATGAATTCCTTAAAGTGACATTAAAATGGTCAGGGGTAAATCTCAATCTGCTCGTTCATTGCGTATTTTGCACAGAGCCTGGGTTGTTCCTGTTTATAAACTTTCAAGGCGGCTATATTTTTGCAGTTGGTGTTCCCTTTTACGTGTTATGATGACTGTTTGTCACTTTCTTAGCCTACCCCTTTCGAAAAATTGGGGCTCTACGAAACAACAGACACAGTAAACAAATACTGAAATCCGGGAGGTTGTTAAAACATAACTTATTTAAGTGTTCAGTCAGAAGGCGTATAGCTTTTAGAAGCCTGGATTTAGCTGTGATTGTAAACATAACAGCTTGTTGATAAGATTTTGCAAAACAACTTTATAGCATAATCTTGATATATATATTATTATCAATATGATTAATAGCACTAAAACTAGTGCGGAGATTCGAGAGGGTCTTATATATGGTGCAGAAAGCATCTAGATTATTTGTAATGTATAGTAATATTATAGCTTTTAGCAAAGCTGTACCTGTGTAGCACCTAGTTGGCTGACACTGATCCTTCTTTAGACAATGCATAAGTTCTTAGAACAAATTGGTAATTAAGTGAAAAGCTCAATGAAATCCCGGCCGTTGTATTTAAAGAAGTTTGCGGTTTCAGCTGGTAGAAAGTGGATCTCAAGAAGCTCGTGAAATTAGTGTTTACTGCACTATAAAGGGAACAACCTTAGTCGTAGATTTGCCATAACCATCAAGAAGGTTCTTAAATCTTAACTTCTTCGGCTTATTTCTGTATTCCCCAAACCTTGTACTACACTATTCTTTCCGTTGTGTTTCCGAACTTGAGAAACAAAATAGTATGCTTCCGATCGATTCAGCTTAGTAGTAGTAATTGAAATCTGGAGATTGCGATGTAGTCGCATAAATGAAGAAACAAACGCTTCTAAACAACATTTAAGTCCATGTCCCAAATCGAAGCGATGTTTCCTTTTGCGATCCTTGACGTAATGCTGGAGGTAAATCTTGGAGGAAAAGTTGAGTGGCTGAGCCTTATGTGTTAAGTGTTAAGGAGTAAGTAGTAGTTAATAACATGCTTTTAAGCATATAATCAAATCAAAAATCAAACTGAACTTTTACTGGGATTGTGAGACCGTGCATAAATAGGGCGTCAAGAAAGGGAGAGGGAAGATAATAAATTGCTCTTGGTTTTTGCATAACTGTCACATATGAATAATTAATTGGGGTTTGAGATTGATATTACGGTGGCTCGGCTGGAAAGGAGGAAAAGGCCTTCACATTATGTGTATTCTCATGAGAACTATGCTACAAAAATGCTTCCGGTGAGTGTCACAGTTGTTAGTTTTATTGCCCGACCTTCGTCAAGGGGTGTTTTCCTTTTACTCCAAATCTATTCAACCAAATTCCATTTCCTTTGCCAAACTTTCTCCACCACACGGTTATAGTACTTGACAGGTTAGGTATTTTCCTGTGCACAAAGAGAAAATCAATATTTCAATGCAGAGCTAGATTTACTTATTTTAGTGGAGACTAAAAGTAAGAGTAAATAATTATATTCTGTCTATGTATAGCTACATCAAATAAATAACCAAATTAGTCCCATGAGCTATTACTTTCGAACTAGACGCGTATTGTTCTGTTAGATAGCTTTTAAGATTATGATAAAATAAATTACATTATCCACTTTGGTGTCTAGACCATCTATTCAGTTAGAATATCCTTTACAAAGCACACCACATTTGTTTGTATAATGAACACAGAGAGAAAGCTTTCTGCTTTTGTGCAGATGATGACAAATACACGTGTATCTTCGTTCGCGTAATTTTCTTATCAGAACTACTGAAATGAAGGTAATCTGAAGTAATCCTATCTGATGATTCTGAAAACGAGTTTATGTTAGTAGCTTAGAAGTAACAACAAACACAAGATAAAGAGAGAATGACGATTAACTAGTCCTGTGGGGAATGCCATTTCATCTTCCGAAAGGTCACGCAAGGAACGTGAATGATTGATTGGATTTTAGAATGCCTACATAATCTTGTTGGGGAAGTCTGAGAGTTTCGTGCATTTGTAAATCTGGCTTTATTTATCCTCACTCTCGAAATTCATTCACATACATAGGCTCTGTGAATTGGCTGACTTTCACCGGTCGGTCTGAAGGTGTTTGCTTACTCTCTCTACTCTACTCAAAGGTGTAATTTGCACGATACAACATGTAATTAGCCTCTAAGTATTCGAAAGAGGTGTCAGCTTCTCACGTCACGGCACACTTCAATTTATTACTCTCTCGGAATCAGTTCATTTTATAACTGTTCCACTTAATTTTATAGTCGATGTTTATTTTAATCCCACCCCTTTTAGTTTCAACTTTATCAAGAATATTCGCTCCAGCATGGTAGCATATTGGTATTATAATTTATTTACGAATCTTAGGCAGTTAATACAATCTGTTTGAATGCTAAAAATGGTAGTGTAAGCCCTGCAGGTCGTAGGAGGCAATTGCATTCATTAGCTTGCGCACGTAGGCTGATGCAAGATCGATTTAGATTTATACAAAATGATTATTATTCGACGCAGTTTCTTTTTCTACAGGCAGGTCTTGTTTGAAATCGCAATTCTTTTGATCTTTCTCAAACTGCAATTTTGGTGTGAAGTGTGACTGGTGTTAAGATCGGCTGTATGCAAAGTAAAAGTAATTTTAAAATGAAAGACTGTGCCAAAGGGGAAAAAATATTTTTGTAACGAGCTTCTTAATTGGGATAATATATAGTAATGAAAATGCCTGTACCTACGAAAGTAATTGGTTTTTATAAAATGAATAGGGTTGTTCCTTTGAAGTCTCACATGAAAGCGCCTTAGTACCAAAAATTCGTATCGGTTGTATATTATTTTGAATCTATTTGAGAATAATCTATGTGTCCAAATATTTCCGTTTAATTTGGTGACTGCCTTTAGCCAGCCTTAGAATCTCCAGTCTGCTTTTACAATGGTGAATGGAGATATTTGCAAGAATAATTAGTTTATTAGGTATGTTAGTAAATCATCTTTCAAGGGAATCAAACGAGAATCAGGCCAATTGCAATAAATTTTTATACCATCAACCGTTGTACAGTTTTGGATACCAAAATAACGAGTCTAGTCACTTTCCGATGCAATCAAACAGGAAGTTCAAAGGGCAAAGAAAAATAGTGCTGTAGCTGGAGTCTTGAAGTTACTTATAATAGGGATAGTAGCTTTATGCGTCCACTTAAAATAGAGGTTACTGAAGTTAGAATCACTGCTTGAGAAGCATTCTTTTGTACCATAAAATAAGAGAGCGTAATTAGAAAGAAACATTAGAAGAGATTTCGAGAGGTCAGGAGGATAGTCCACTATGGATTGTGAAGTGAGCAACTTTTCTGTGAAAAGTGATGAAGCAGTTGAATCAAGAGGAAGGCAAAGAATGAAGTGTTTTTGGTCTGGAGAAAGTCCAGGGAAAGGTAGGCCATCGGCCATTTCGCCCGCTACGAATGAAATGGATGTTGGAACAAAACGAGAAGTGATAGTGCCATCCTTACAAATCTACTCTAATTGGACAGGCGGATTAATTCCCCGAACAAACAATGGTCCTATTAAGCGGCGCGTGGACTTCCAATTTGAGATCATTCATGTGAAACCCGACAGCACTTGTCTCCTTATATCTTCCTTTCTACCTAGGCAATCCAGGTAAACTTAACGTTTAAGTCTGTTGACAATATAATTGGATGTCAAATTTTCAAGATGAAAAACTGATAACCAATATCAGGAGTGACTACTGTTGACCTAGTTAAAGTTTCTGTTAATTTTTAAGGATCCAACAGCTTTTAAAGGAGGGTACAGGGAGAATTACTTTTGTTTCAAAACCCGAAATTTGTTTCACACGAACTTGGGATGAGAATGATCTATATACCACCCAGCTTCGTTTTTGGGGCAATGAGGGAACGCAAAGCATTTAAATGTAACGTGAAATGAAAACCAGTGAAAACCGTGAAATATCAAAAACGGTTTACATACAAAATGATTTACTCTCGGAAGTTGGCATGAAACTGACCGTGTGTTATACGTACAGTTTGGACTGTAAATCAGATAAGGCGAGATTTCTCGCCAAAGACCTACACTAGCGTTGTTGATGAAGCACGCACTAATAAGTAATGAAGTAATGAGTTGCTACTATCCAGCTAAAAGTTTCAGAGCTAGTCGGAGCAAGCAGGACGGATTAATTCTTATTTTCATCTAATAATGAAATCGTATGATACGGACTTAATTACAAAAGTTAGAAGGGTTTCCAGTGTTCCACAGATTAACTGACTGAGTTCTATCGAAGACCTAAAGCTGGAAAAGTCTATCATACTCCCATACATACACTACCTCCGTTTGAAGTTGATACTGCAGGATTCACCATGTTCGCTTGAAAAGGGATTTAATATTATTTAATCAGAAATATTTCGAGTGGTCCTGTCCAAGTGTGTATTCTGTGAGTTATTTTTTTCATCTACCTTATTACCAGCTATGTCAGTGCCATCCGTTCGAGTAAATTTGTATCTGGTTCTGATCTGAAGAACTTGTGTACATTTCTCTGTGATCATTTACACACCCGAATCCGAATGCCAAGTGGTGTCACTATGTGTTGCTTTCCTTTCTTGAGAAAATCTAGTTCGCTTCTGCACCTGACTTGTCAGCAAATACAGAACCTATTCTGATGCTCGTTTTCTCAAAACCAATTGAAATTGTTGACAGGGTAGAAAATGAGTCTGTCAAGTGCTCGTTTTTCTAAATCGTGAATCCTCAAATGTCACGTGAAGTTACTGGTTCTGAAAGGGATAGAACGTTAACTTGCCAATACCTGCATAATTCTTCAACTGGACATTTGTCCAGCTAACTCGACCGATAGAGTTGTATCGTGTAGACTCTTCTTTTTCTTCCTTCGTATTCGCTGCTCTTTTCCACTTCTGTGTCCCTCCGGTCGTGGTTTTCTATCTGAACTATCTGGTTAATCCTTTTACACGCATGAAAAGTTATTTATATGAGTTTGCTTTCTCTCTTTCTGTTTTACTGCGTGGCTTTGCCTTGTAATGGGCTGCCCTTATAAGCTCACAGAAAATAATCCTGGGGCTATACGTGAATAGAGCACGCACACAAGCTTGTGGTCCAACTTTCACGTTTCTGGCTGTAGGTATTCGTGTGTCTTGTACGTATGAGCAATTAAAAGCTACAGGAGCATTAATAATCCTACTTGTTCCTGGTGACTCACAGCACCAGCATAGTTAAGATCCACGTTAACCTGTAGATGGCTTTTATTCAACTCGATGTGACGTGTCATAGAATAAGATTGGCCGTCTACATCATCTTGCAGTGAACAAAAGTATTTCCAAGCTGTTCTTGAAGGCCTAGAGTTCGAAGAATAATCCCGAAAAATACATATACCACATGAAATTCAATTGAACCCCGTAGAGAGTAATTTGTAAAGTTATATCGATATGTATGCAAAGTTGAAAGTAGTTGAGTCGAATTCTCACATTCACCATCATATCAGCTTTTGACGGACGAAGAGTAAGTGGCACGATGAGAAGTTTCCTTCTCACCCCAGCCTACATAAATTGAAGATTTCTTCTGAGAATCATCCAGCTTTACATCTTGTCACTGTCATGCTGTCGAAGTTTCCGTAAGCTTTTAAAAAGCATCCCATTTTAGTTTTGGTTCTGTGAGTGGATCAGCTCAAGCCGAAACTTAATGGCTGTTATTTCTGCATCAATTTACGAATTGAGTCGATCTTGTGTAACCTTCTGCTGCTGTTAATGATCGTCCATGATAGGATTCCCAGAAAGTGTGAAATTGAAAATATGTCGAAAATATCTCATTCAAAGGGTTTTGGTATACTCGAATAGATTCACAGCTGGAATCAAATGATTGCTTTTTCCTTTGTCAACATACACGCTAATTGGCTTTTGCTTTCACATCGCGTTATTTATTAATGGAAAGTTTCTGAAACTTGCCACTTTTATAAACTCAATAGTAAAGACTTTTAAAACTCGAATTTGGTTATCATCAATTACACTAACAAAGAAAACACGTTCAGATGGGAACCAGAACCAAACTAGTTTAGGAATCCCTATCCTAGGAATAATTATTGTTTTATACCACCGGTAGTAACAACTGCCAGAAGTAAAAGTAATTTTGTTTATCGCTTACTCTGGATGCTATATAGGAGTTTAAATACAATAAACCTGTACTGTATTACGTTCAATAAACTTGTACATTCTGTAGGCGTTTTAATTACATATTAATTTGTTTTTTGAGTGTTCCACAAAGAAATTATTAAAAGAACCTGTCAAAGAAGAACTTCTCCGATGAAACTCAAATACTCGTTTACTGTAGTCGCAACTGTAGTGTGTGTTTTAGAAATGCAAAGAAAGCAGCATTATGATCTTACACCAACTAATTATATTATTGCAGACATGGAAGACGATGGATTGATATTTTCTTCTTCCGGAAGTGACTCCCCGTTTCTGCTGAGTAACGAGTCATCCTATTTTGGGGTCAACTCGTCTGTTGTTCCATCGAATATCTCGTCCGAAGAATCCAACAATTTCTGTGGGCCAGCATGGTCAATGTTTGGAAAAGCGTATGGCAGCGTTCATGGCTACACAAGTCTTATCGTTTGCGTCTTAGGATGCATAATGAACGGATTAAACTTCGTTGTCCTCACTCGTCGTGGAATGATAAGCCCCACAAATGTTATCCTCACCGGTCTTGCTGTGGCTGACTTCCTCAATATGCTCGAATACATGCCTTTTGCGTACTTCATGAAAGTACAGAGTTCCGGAGACCGACGCACAAAAGGTTGGGCTTTGTACGTCCTCATCCATTCCAACTTTTCACAGGTAATATATATTGTCTGATACAATTATAATATGCATTTCAAAAGTACCCTTTATATTTTTCTTAAAAAACCCCTGACAGTGTATGAAAGGAGCTTTACGCTTTCAATGTTTCGATAAAAGTTTCAGTTTCCGAAGACTAGTAAATATTCGCAAGGAGGAAAAAGAAAGGCAGCGTTGCTGCAGGCGGAGTTGTTTTTCTTTTTTGTCGTCGTAGTGCATAGAAGTATAGAACCATTCAGCACTGAGCATCACAAAAAGGAAATATCACATGAAAAAGAAGATCAAAGAAAATATGGGTTTGCAGTGGTCATCCATCATTTTTGTGAGGATTGTGGTCAGGAGATTTATGACGAACAGAATGCGGAGAGAAGCTTTCCCTTTTGTGCAATTGTACAGCCGGGTGAAATTGAGATTTCTTTATTTCGTATTACAATGAAACTCTTACTTTTGGTCAGATGTGATTGTGATAGCTGCTTGTGTATCTTCACGGAATGCTAAAACCTATTGCGTGACGTACCTGAAAAGACCAGCCAGAATAAAAGGACACCTATTTTATTCCTTTCTAGTTCTGTTTTGATTTAATTTCACAGCGAATGGTTAGCAGAGTTCGGGGAAAAATGACATGATTATTTAAGGAAGAAAGAAAAGTTTTCTTTTGACTAGAATTTCTCTTTTATTGTGATTTCAGGTGTGTCATACGATTTCCATTTGGTTGACGGTGACTCTGGCAGTGTGGAGATACATAATGGTAGCAATGCCGGTGAAGAATAAAACGCTGTGCACAATGGAACGAGCTAAACTTGCAGTGGCCATTGCTTATGCAAGTTCACTCGCTGTTTGCATTCCAGTCTACTTAACTTTCTCCGTGAAGACAGTTTTCTCGAAGAGACCATCTGTGACTACACCACCACCGTCACTCATGATGACCACCTTGTCAGACTCATCGTCTTATGCGTCCAACATCACATCTCTTCTTTTGGAAACTCCAACAAACAATGGAACACCCTCATCTGTTGATCCAGTTTATGTCGTTCACTACTCTGCTCTTGGCGAAGCTCACGGGGGATTTTTGGTGCAAGCTAACTTCTGGATCTACAGGTCATATGTCTTCTATCTAGAATCTAGATAAGTATCATGATTATGATCGGCAATGTTAGACACATACATGTGCTTGTTTTCATCGTGGATCTTGACATCCTCAGTGAGATTTCGGGAAATGAAACAACCTTAAATCACAAGAGAAGTTCCTGTGCATGTAAATTCTGAATTTGGAATTCATGAGATTGTCTTCTAGTAAACTACATAGTCTCGTTTCTTCCGTAGCCTTTTAGTTAAAATTCAATTTTGTGGATTTAGCAATGTTTCTGCATGCTCTCCCAAGCCCTTCTTCCCATTAACTTCACTTCAAAGAACTGAAGTCTCGCAGGCTCTTCCTCTCCTCCTTGTCTCTGATAAAAGCTACAATTCATTCGTATCTCGTAAAATTACAAACTACTTGGAGTGCATGTTGTAGATGAGATAACTGTATAATATTCCTCGTGGTTCATGCAACATTTATCATCTACCGAAAGTTCGACTAGGGATTTCTTCCTGAG